>ML291593.1:144426-154880 GCA_005239495.1 Nicotiana undulata
AGAGGGGGAGTAGGGTGAGTGGTGATGGTAAAAAATACTGAAATTTGAAGGGAAAAATCCTTCTTAGAGAGATGGGATGGGGTAGGTAGGCATGGGGTGAGGTTAGGTGGGCGGGTGTGAGATGGGGTTAGGTGAGTGGGTGTGGGTTGGGTTGGTGAGGGTGGGGAAAGTTCATAATGAGTTTTGGAAAATGTTTTCCCTTATCTTGATAAGGAAAATATTTTCCTTCAATTGGAGGAAAATGAATTCATAAGGAAAATGTGTTCCAAAGCATTTAAACCAACCAAACTGGGAAAATTGGAAAAAAAATTCCGAAAAATATTTTCCTTCATACCAAACACACCCTATGAAGAAGAAAAAATGGTTCATGGTTGTTACACGTCATTTCATATATATTGTATTGTATTGTATTGTGTTATACTGTATGATTTGATGAATAAAACGTTTGGATAGATTGTATTTGTTATTCTTTCATGATATCACACACTTGCAATATGAAAAATAAACTTACAAAATTATAAAGAAAAATTATGATACGGGTTATATTTATTATATAAAAATTAGATTAAATTGTTAAATAAATTTTTTAATAACTTTGCAACCACATTAAATCGGTCGTTACATAAAGTGATACATTTCATCGTTACGTAACGGCGGATTTAACGATACGATACAATAAAATTCAAGTAACAACCAAAACAAACATCGTATTTAAAGGAACTTCGGCAAATTTTATGATTGGGTTCGACAATAGGTAACCATCGTCGTTACCTATTGTATTGTATCGTTAAATCCGTCGGTACGTAACGGCGAAATGTGTCACTTTATGTAACGACCGATTTGGTGTGGTTGCATCGTTATTTTGTCTTTTTCTCTCATCTCACCCTTTATTATTATTAAATAATTTTATTTTCTCATTTTCCTTACCTTTTTAAATAATAACTTTTACTCTATATCATAAACTTTTTTTATAATTGCAATTTTATTCTTCATATCGTTGGTGTGTGATATCATGAAATAATAACAAACAATACAATCTATCCAAATATTATATTCATCAAACAATATAGTACAATACGATACGATACATTATAAAACGACGTGTAACAACCATCCAAAAAAATTGTAAACATACGAATATTTATGTTTAATATATATGTCTAATCACTAAATAGCAGACTTTGATGGTGCGAAGTAGTAGATAGGAGTAGATTTTTTCTTAAATTCAGAAGAAGAAAACAGTGGGCAGAGCTAGAATAGGGCTATGGGAGAAAAGTCAGAGGGTTAAGGCAACCAAAAGATGAACGTGCTGATTTTGATGCAATTGAAGAAAAGGACAGAGAGATTTTGTTTACTTGCTGTTTTCTGCAGAGTTTCACACTGTAGACAGCGGGATATATTTTCCCTTTTCTTTTCTCGTTTGAGGTGGGGTTGGCTAGGCCGTTCAAAATCGAATTAAAACTGTTAATTGTACTGAATCGATACACTTAAAAATACCTTTTTGAAACGTTTGACCAAATAATAATTACTGCCTAAAGCATTTTTTAATTTAATTAATCAAATATAAATTCCTTCTCGTAAAAATACATTTTAAAAAGTACTTATGAAAAAAATATTTTTAATATATGTTAATTTTAGAAGCTGGGCCAAATAGGCTACAAGAGAGTAAATCGATTTCCATCGATAAGTTCTTCATCTCAAAACTTGATCGAGAACCTAACTAAGATGAGGAGTGGGAAGTCAGGAATTTACTCAAGGGTATTCAAACTTGAAAGAAGTGAAAAAACTCTCCGAGAAAGAGTGTTCAATATATGTTATATACCTCTAAAATTTATATTTTACTTACATATGCAGTGTAATTTTTCGAAAAAGGGTGATCAGTTGGCCACCCTTTATAACACGTAGCTTCGCCCATGAAGAGGAGGATTTTTTAACCATTCCATCTCACATTTTGTTCGTAAACTACAAAATAAAACATGATCACAACCAAATAAATTCTAATTCGAGGCTAAAGTTGAAAAAAGAAGTTAAATTGTTAAATTTTATATAGACTATAAATTCATAGGATCAAGCAAATAAATTCTTGTAATTAACCTATGATTTAATCCCATTTCACATATTGAAAAATTTCACCTTGTGCAAGCGATTTGTAATCACAACTCAACTTATTTACCAAAAAAAAAAAGAATCAACAGTATGAATTTTCCTCATATTTTATTTTCTCGAGCTTGAATTGTTGAAAATTTAACAAATATAGAAATTCAAATAAAAGTTAATAATTGCAATACCTAATTATAGCTCGGTGTACTATTTTTATTGAATCAAAGGTCATATTTTGGGGGATATGCTGGACCAAAACGAGGTCAAGTGAATGATCTTTCAAATTGAAGGGGGTGGGGGGTGGGGGTGGGGGTCTATCATTTATAGGTATTAAATAGTAGTTAATTTACTTAACTTTTATAGAAGATGGGACTTGGTACAAGAATACTGTCCCTTTGATTGACTTAAAACATTTTTCTGATGGATCAATCAAAGTTTTCAAACTATGTCCCACTGATTTGAAATCTTCTTTCCATTACCCTGGGGCCCAATTAAAGAGATATTTACTATTATTAAATATTTGGGTAAATTATAAGGTTACCTACATCTAATTTGAAATACTTTTGAAATTTGTGATTCAAAATAAGTTATTTATTTGTGTGACATAAATTATCTTATTAAAGAAAAAATAAAAATGTATATTCTATTTGAGATAAATTCTCTTTAATTGGTCATTGTCCTTGGTTGACTTAGAAGCACAAAACAAAACACATATGGTTAAAGTAGATGTAAGTAATTCAGCTTTGGATGTCTTATTAATTGGAAGCTTAAAACCAAATATTAGCTGTTAGTAATATGAAATATAAAGCCATATGAATTCATTATATGAGACGAGATATTCACATTCCTTACTATAATTTTATGGTTATTTGGTTCAAGATAAATTATGCTGAAATTATAATGCAAGAATCGTTTATGTGCTAAATAGCGAATATTAATATAAAGATTGTTATATATAATTACTTATTTTAAGATCATTTTTGCCTTTAATTATTTATATCTTATTATTGCTAACATACTCAACACGCATATTAATGTTTCACATTTTATTCCGCATAAAAATAATTTATGAATAACTTATACGGGTATTAGCTATAAGTTTAATACTATCAACTAAACGTCGTATTATAGTATGAGGCCATTATATTATGCTCAATTTTTCTTGTTATTACGATTTACCCCAAAAGAAAAAATGTGCACCGACCGACATGGGCCCATTTTATCGTAAAAATTACGTTTTATCGTTCTATTTGGTCGTCCACATTTAACCTATACCCATATTTTTAAAATTATTTAATCTATACCTTAATTTTTACAATTTCAGGCGCCTCTTTCTTCCTGCTACCTGTGCAAACTTCAGCTTATTTAGTGACGAAGTTGTTTTACAAATGAACTAAATAACTTCAGCATCTTCTGCTGAAGTTTTTGAAAAAGCTTTATGACAAAACTAAACTTCGGCTTATTTAGTGCCGAAGTTTTACAAAAGAACTAAATAACTTCAGCATCTTCTGCTGAAGTTTTTGAAAAAGCTTTATGACAAAACTAAACTTCGGCTTATTTAGTGCCGAAGTTTTACAAAAGAACTAAATAACTTCAGCATCTTCTGCTGAAGTTTTTGAAAAAGCTTTACTACAAAAATATTGAATTCAGGACAAAACTTCAGCTAAAACATGCTTAAGTACAGCAAATAGAGAACAAAATTTCAGCTAGTAGAATGCTTAAGTTCAGCAATTACAAACAACTTCAGACCCGTCTCCTAGAATACTGAAGTTTGTGTGATTGCCTTTGCTACTTCATGCCCGTATGCCTGAACTTTATGCCAAAAGTGGGTATACTTGCAATTTTTTTTGCAAAATGGATATAAGTTAAAATGTGACACAAAAAGCGGGTACGGATGCAAATCCCCCCATTTTATCGACTGGGACTAGAACCGTCAGCCCACTAACTAATTAGAAAAAAGCCCATTGATGAGAATTATATGGACTTCCGCAACTCTTGGGCTTTACCCATTTCAAACTCATGAAAGCAAAAAGTTAAGATACAATAGACAAATAGGCACTATTATTGAATTTCAAATTTCTTAGGTGAAATTTCAGAACTGCGAAAATGATTATTTTTCAATTACATAGCTCATAAATGACTCAATAACTTTGATGAGCCAATTATATTTTTAATTAGAATTTTTATGACCAATTACATAAATAAATTTAATATTTTTTTAAAAGAAAAACCCGTCAGAAAGAAATGATGTATTTTTAAGGCAAAAACTAATCATAACCATTATTTGAATATTTTAAAATTACAGATCAGTTTCGAACTTGTAACAGCTGGTATAAAAATTGCGGAACTTCTAGATTCAAAGCTACAAATGAGCCGAAATTATATAAAACAACACTCCTTGGTCAAACACGTGATTTAGGAGTAGTATCTATTACTCCTATTTATTTATTTATTTATTGTTTTGTCAAATTTATACGTAGTATGATTTTTTTATTCTCTCTCTTTCACAATCTCTTCGTCTACATGTCCTTGGTCAATTATTTGGTGAATTTTCATGTTTTCTTTAGTTTTGATAAAGATTTTAAGTTGTGTATATGTTTTTGCTTTACCAATGTACTCTTAATATGTGATAGTTGGATATTTAATTTTTATTAGATTACCAATTAATACATGTGATAGAAATTCATTGTTTCACCTTAGAGTCGGGGACCTATAGGCAGAGGCGGATTCAGGATTTGACGACGGCGGGTGCCATTATTTTTTTATACGAACCTACCAATTGAATTAAGGTGTACATTCTGATAGTTCAATCCATTTGAATTAGTTCGGTTCGGTTCGGTTCGACCCGATCCATTATGAAATAATTCAATCAGTTACTAGATTTTTAGTACATAGATAAATACGTGATCATCAAAATAAATGTCCAATTTGATCTAATTCTCTCAATACAAATTCTATTTATTATGACTAAAAATAACAAAAAAAAATTAAGTTAGCAAATACATCTATTCAACATACATATAACTAGATAATATTGCGTTTACTGATGCCATTACTTTTAAGAACATCAAGAAAAATATAGCATTAGATGGTTAAAAAATGATTAAAATCACATTCAAATAAAATTTAAAGATCTAAAATGAGAAAATGGAAGAAAATATATAATTCCAAATAATAATAATAATAATAATAATAATAATAATAATAATAATAATAATATAGAGAATAAATACAACAATGAAGAAAATAGAAGGAATTAAAAAAGAGAAGCAACAGTAAAACTAAAGAAAATAGAAGGAACAAAAAAGCGGAACAATTGGGACCAAGAAAAAACAGCAGGTTAGGACTTAGGAGGACTTGATCCTGAATACAGGACGTGGGAATTCGGGAGCTGAACTGTGGCACCCAGAGTGATTTTGTTACTTTCGGGTGCCACTCAAATCATATATTAAAATTTTCCAGTAAAATACCAATACATAAATAAAATTTTATACGAGTATCCGGGTGCCGTACCACTCTAAAGTGTCTACGTAAATCTGCCCCTGCCTATAGAAAACAACATCTCTATATGCTCCAGGTAAAGGTAAAGTTACGCACACACTATTTTCTTTAGACTTCACTTGTAGGAATATATTGGGTATGTTGTTGTATGATTTAGTTCTGTAAATATTTAACTTAAACTCAAAAAGATATCGACATAATAACAGTCTCTAAACTGACTTAGTACGTGGAATGTCACATCTAAATTAATAATAACGTACTCCTTCCGTTCACTTTGACTTCTTCACTATATTAAAAATATATTTTCACTTTTAATTGTCCACTATATTAAATCAAGAGAAAGATAATCTTTTTTTTCTTCTTATTTTACACTTATCATTAACTATTCATTTCCAAATCATTTCCTAAAATTTTGGAAATGCTATCATAGCTATGTGATCACGCTCAACTGTGTCTAAGAAAAGACTAAGTGGGCGTTGCAAATATAATTCGGGGTATTATGCCCTGAGTCGAATCCCACAGGGACTTAACGTATCAAAAGAAGTCTTTAGAATACTAAATTCTTACTAGTCAACCTCCTCAAACTTTGTGAATAACAATCGGTGATGTGATTCTACTACAACTAATTTAATCTAATAAATTAAGAATAACTATCAAGCAGTTGTAAACAATTGGAATAAAAGTCTAAGGTAATGGTTTCCCCCGTTGGTTCTTTCCCTAGTTGTATGTTCCTATAGCTTTGATTTGGTTGTCTCTATCAATCATGAACTCTCCAGTTATCGTAAATCTTTCTCAAGCATTTATGACAATTTACTAGACGCACTCTCTCGAGCTACGCTAGCTATATTTGCGTTACGGTTCACTTTAGATTGCACCCGAGGTATATTATCTCTAACCCAACCTCTAAACCCTCGGTTATGACTCTCGTCTATACTCCGGGAGTGGTGTTGTTCAACAACTACCTAAATATGCACTCTTTCTCAAGCAGATACATAATAAATAGGAACAGCTAGTTGAGGGCCCTTCAACAAACTACAATCAAAACGTAGTTGAACAAATAGAGATTAATAACCAACTCAAAACTATATTAACATGCCAACAAGTTCATCTCCAACGGGTTCCACCAAAACCTTAGATTAAAGTACTTACCTACTCATAATAATAACAAAAACTACAAAAGAATTCATAGTCAATGGTAAAAGAACAAAAGAGGAGAATAAAGATTGATGCCCAATTTTCCTCATTGCCTCTTGCCCTTGCTTTTGATGTTTTCCACTTTCAAAATTGATTCCTCGGTCTCTTGGGCGAATTCCTTAAGTTTATATAGGGTTTGGGGCTTAGAATCCCGTATTTTGCACATTAGTCCTTGAAATTTACGCGTCTTGCCGCGGTTTCGCCACGGTTGCGCCAGGACCGCGGCCAAACAAGCTCTCTGAACCTGAGACTGCCTTCCGCCGCTGTTGCACCGCGGTCGCACCAGGACCGCGGCCCTGTTCCATTTGGAATTTGGAAAACTGTAAAACATGAAAGTTGTAGCCCTTTGAGTTATCTTTCCAACCATATATTGTATAGCCCAAATGGAGTTCGGAGAGAAAAGTTATGTCCATTTTACTAGACAGTGCGCAATATACCTCCTCGAGTCTTTGTTTGTTCTCAACTATCAAATTTGACCCCCGAACACGATCCCGACTTAGTTCCTTGAGCTTTTACTCAGACTTCAAAGCTCCAAATCACTTAAATTCATTTCACAACGTCTATATAGCTCGAAATCACTCCAACAAGGCATAAAACACATAGTTAGTGCAAAACACTAGCGATTAAAGCTCAAACTCAATTAAAGTGCAGTGAACTCGAGTGTAATAAGCGACTAAAATACGTAATTATAGCCTATCATCAACACCCCACACTTAAACCATTGCTCGTCCTCGAGCAATCAAACTACACTTTATATAGACATGACATTTTTAAGCCATTCTCCTAACTCATCACCCCAAGAATATTTAAAATAGACTAAGCACAAAAGCGTAACATATTCACCTCAAGATTTGACTCACAAGTACCACGCATTATTCATAGCTCACCCACTTACTCTGACATAGAGGTCACTGACATTACCTTTCCTTCATAAATCAAGTGCCCCCACATAACAAAAGAGAGTAGTTCCGCACAATAAAATTTAAGAACACATAGGAACTTAAGATAGAAAGAATTCACTCACTCTCAGAAATAACATTCATGTGCCACAAAAGATGCACCATAGGCTTGCCCGTAGTGTACTACTCTACTAATCGAGTTCATTCAGTCTAGGATCAAGTAGGACTTTATTTGGTTGTAATGTAGGCTGCGGGACGGGTAGGATATATTTAGATATAAGAGTGACTACACCTCCCTAAGCACTTTAATACATATACTTTAACATTCAAACCCCATACTTATGTCAAACCAAACTCCGCCTTCACATCAATGTATTTTACCTCATACTTCTTTAAGCACAATTACATCAAGAGTCACCACTCATCAAGTCTATAGATTTTTTTTTCCACAACAATACAACTATTTTTTCTTCCCCTTTTTTTTTCTTTTTTTTTTTTCAAGTGACTCTTACTTTTTCAAACAGTGCACATTTCTCCTTATTTCATTAGTTCCACTCAGAATCCAAACCAACCACCCCACACTTTAACTTTTACACAGTTCATAACAATTCAAGTGCTTATGAGAGGTTAAAAGGTTCAAATAGATAGTCCATTCAAACAATTGGGTAAGGTTTGTAATGTGGTTGCCAAAGAAATAGGATTACAGGCTCAAAGGGTTAACTACGATACGTAACAATTGGGCGGGTAAAATATACATATTGGCTCAACAAAGAAATGCCTACATCACTTCCAAGACTGAACTAAACTACTATTTCGCTTTGCAAACACACGGGGCAAGTTCTAGGCATCAAATGCAATGCACACAATAACACTCAAACCTCACACACACATGGCACATAACTCACTCAGGATCGGATTCATAGACACTCTAGTCAAAGCAGTTAAGCAAATTTAAAATCATACAATTTAAGGTACTTATACAAGAGTCAAAAACTGAGCCTAAGCGTCACAACCAAAGTACTCACTATTCTCAAGGCATAACAAAGTCAAGAGATATTGCTTCAATTCAAAACACAACACAATGACTCCTCTTCCTACAAAAAACTAACTACACCCGGTTCAAACAAAACCCTTGGAAAAGAACCACGACATAAAGAAAAACCAAGGAGGAATTGCTACACTACCTAACAAAAGAAAATCTTTTTTTTTAAGACTTAAATCCCTCAGAAAAATTGTCTAATAGATCCATCGTCGGGAAAAGTCCAATATTTTCTATTTGTGTCAAAAATAATTATTCCATTAAATTTACATAACTAAAATAGCATAGAAAGTCACACAGACAATCTCCTCATCCCACACTTAAAATTGTGCATTGTCCCTAATGCACACCCATACATACAAGAGGGTAAAAGAAACTCCCTGGTAGGCCAAAGGCCGAAGCACTAGCATCTCATGGAGCACTCAGACTTCTCCCAGGCCTGGTCCTTCGTGCGGGTACCTCACACTTAGTTCCAACCAATGGTTTGTTGTTGCATCCTTCCAATAGCTTTGTTTTCCATGCTCCTAAAAAAATCAAAAATCGACACTACAAAAATAATATAATACAAAATTAATAAAAAATAAAAATAAAAGAAAGCAGTAAAGATGGGTTGCCTCCCAACAAGCGCCTGATTTAACGTCGCGGCACGACGTGAATCACTTTTTGCCTCCACCTCGAGCTTATGAATTGAACCCCAAGTTTTGATTCAAGCTTATGATTATGGTCATGGGGCGGTGGAACGAATCTAACTGGCCCAAGGAAATAATGTAGTGTTCTGCATTCCTTGGCCTTTGTATGAGGTATGTAATCCTGACTTTCTGGCAAGAAGAATTCCAGAATATATGCACCTTGTTCCTCATTCCTTGACTCCTCAATCGGCTCGGATGACTCTATTTCCATATCATCATCCAAGCACAATGTGAAAAAATGTTTGGAGTGAGGACTAATGCGCTCAAACACATGAACTGCAGGACTTTCAGCATCCTCAACACCAATCACACTAGAATCGACTAAATTTGTATCCTCAACGTCCCTGGTTGACTCTAGTATTACTTCTTCAACATCGGCATCCTCAAATTCTAGCTGGTTAGAGTGTTGGGGTTCTACTTTGGACCCCTCCATTGGCACCTCAATTTCCATCTCTAATGCACACTGCTCCTGGCTACTATCCATAATATTGGCATATTGAGCATTAAAAGCTTCAACTAGTTGACTCGCTTGAGCCTCCAAGTTGCGAATAGTTGCATCTTGCCTTTGTACCCGCTGTAGTATCTCATCATTTTGTTCCACAAGGCACTTTATCATATCCTCGATCTTTTTCAGGTCATCATCCCTGGGTTCTTTGTTCCTATTAACTTCACAAGAAAAAGAAGAACCATCAAAGTAAGGGGTTGGGGAAAAATAAGAAATATAAGCACAACCATGAAAGTGACCATCTTGACCACCACACATATCACACACATTCCACACATAAGATTGAGTTGGTGCACATAACTCGCTCTCGGGAATATTTTGATAATTTTGCCCTGGGTGGTTTCCTACACAATATGCATAACGAGGATCAAAATTAGACTTACCAACATCCAAACTCTTATAATTCCATGATGCCATGTTCTTACAAATTAAAAAATAAAAATAAAATAAAGAAAATAAAAATTAAATACTGAAAAAAATAATTCAAACTTGAAACCTAGCAATATGTACACCTACAACTACACGTC
>MDKH01182211.1:0-16255 GCA_005239495.1 Nicotiana undulata
TATATATATATATATATATATATATATATATATGTGTGTGTGTGTGTGTGTGTGTATATATATGTGTGTGTGTGTGAACTTAGTAACTTTTTATAGTAATTTATTCACGCTATTAAATTTTTATGTTTTAGTAATGCTTTGTTTGCTCAGCACATTCCGACAAAATTATGTAAATCAATTCTTGTTTTCTTTTTATCTCAGCACCTAAAACCTAACTACCTGAGTGACATTAAAATCTTTGAGGGAGATAAATTGAGAATACATAAAATTTAATTTTTTAATTTATGTTATATGAAAATTCATTACAGAATAATAATAAAAGTATAGCTAATTAATCTTGTTTGTGTCTTCTCAAATGAACATGAGAATAATTTTGAAAAATATTTTCAAAAAAATTCTTAATCTTCAAGGGCTATGTGTTTTTTTTTAAACTAAAAAGTAAAAATATAAAATTGAAACAAAATCTAAGGTGAATATATTGAATAATGATTGAGGACTTCTTTGAACAAAGTCTTTCTTTCTTATTGAGTTAGTTATATTAGATTAATATTCATCAATTTGAGATGTTTATACTTTCTTTTATAATTCAAACACAGTTTTAAAATATATATGTAATTTTCTAACAAAAAATTAGTACGGAACACAGCCAATGCTACACTGAAGCTAGTAAATATAAAGTATAATTGGACTCACTATTATTATTATTATTATTATTATTATTATTATTATTATTATTATTATTATTATTATTATTATTATTATTATTATTATTATTATTATTATTATTATTATTATTATTATATTATTATTATTATTATTATGTGACCTTATATAACTAAATTGCCCTTATTTATATATTAATGTCTTAATCTTTTTACTTCTTTCTAAAATGTTTATTAAAGTAGTGAAGGTAAAGGATGTGATGAGTCGACATTGAGGTGCCAAACGACTCCGTCGATAAGAGTTCTTGGGAGTCATCAGCCTGTTATCCTCGGCGTACCTTTGATCCGTTGAGCGAGAGCCTTTCCACACGGGACTCCCGGATCACTATGGCCGACTTTCGTCTCTGTTCGACCAGTCCGTCTCACAGTCAGGCAGGCTTATACCATTACATTCACGAGCATAATCTTAGCTTGAGCCTACCTTCGCACACCTTCGTTACTCTTTAGGAGGTATCCGCCCCAGATAAACTACCCACCTCGCAGTGTCCCGCCTCCCACCGAATAATCAGTGCGGCGATTAGCATCCTTAGACTAAAGAGTGATCTTTCAGGATTGGTCGTTGTGTGTCACCATCTCCCACCTATCCTACACATTCGATTGAGGTTGTCACTGCGAAGCTAAAAATTAATTAATTCTTTTTTAAAATACAAGTTATACAACTATGTCGGAAACAATTTATTTGTTTTAACAAAAGTGACAAGTAAAGTAGGCAGGAAATAACATAAATCCAAAGTAGCTTTGTCCACCCACTTATGGCTCGTTTGGCGGGAGCCATAAGGAATAATTAATTTTAAGACTAAATTTAAGAAGAGTTTATCTCATATTTTATTAGTAGAGAATTGTAGTATAATTAATTAATCATGGGTCCAACCAAACGACCGCTTAGTTTGCACCTTTGCTTCGCAAAAGGATAACTTGTGTACTTGTTCTTTACTTGTTACATCATTCAAAGAACTCTCCCTTCATTCAATGCCTTGTCTTTCTTGACGTTACTTATCTTTCAGCTGAAACAAAAACCACTACCCACATATTTAGTGCAGCAATGACAAACTTTTTATCCATAGTATCTTTCTTTCCTGAGCTGTTTTAATTTTCAACCTTAATTCTGAGTCTTCAATTTAATACTGATCCAAAAGTCGAGGAGAAGATGGGGAGACTATTTGTGTTGACTCTTGAAGGCAAGATCTATAGCTGCAAGCACTGTGGAACTCATCTTGCTCTTTCTGAAAGCATCGTTTCTAAGGTTTAATCATCTGTTTGATCATTCTCTACACAATTTTGCAACTGGGTTTTCTTTGATTTTGCTTATTTAGATTTATTTGGTTATAAAAATACAATCTTTGGCTCGATCGGTGGTTGTTGTGTGTTAACTTGTCACTGATTTTTCTCTGTAAAGTAAATTTAACTGTTAATAAAAGTTGGGTACTTAAAATCAGCTATATGAGTTCGCTAGGTCTGAGATTGAGTAATTTTCCGCCTAAAGGGAAGAACTGTGTTTTTAGGAGTAAAAGGGGGCATGTATGGGCATTCTTGTGAATAAAATAAAGGAAAAATATTTGGTACTGCTGATAGAGTCCAATGTGGCAATCCTTCTATTTTTACCAGTTATGCATTAGATGCCCATTCTTGTTATGTGGAAGAGTTCATTTGTTGAGTTGATAAATGGAGTATACTTTATTGGCATTTGCCATTTGTTCCATGTTTGTGGACTAATAGCTTCAATACTTCAGGTCTGATTTTTATATTGATCAACTTGGTGTCTGTTTTGTGACTTTAATATCTTTATAATGTGGATTGCATGACTTTCGTTGTATTTGTTCTCTACTTTCTGTGTCAAATATATCCTACGGAGAGTTGCCTACAGCATATAATTGGAGCATGTTTTCAAGTGATGGAGATTCAAAACCTTTGTTCATTAGAAAATTCAAATGCTTGGAATGGAACTAAATGATGATTACGCAGCTACTTTGCATTTAAGTTTATGTTACTTTCTTCTTTCAGCCCCTATGTCATACTGAGTCATGAAGTTATCTGATTCAGTGTTTTACCTCTGATCTTTCCTTCAGTCTTTCCACTGCCGACATGGGAAGGCTTATCTCTTCAGTAAGGTGTAAGTCCCTTTGATTCTGCATTAGAAATCTTTTCTGACATTTCACATGTCCAATCTTTACAGTTGCAGCACTAAAATCACAAGTCCCCCAAAATTGTGCACCTTTTATTAGTTTTATTCTTGTTAGAGTATGAAAGCCATTACCATTCTATTTCCTGTTATTGCTGTTAAGCTTTTGTTGGCATTGATGGGGGACAAGTTATTTGTTGCTTGGTTTGATGAACATTGTTATTGCATACCTCTCCTACTAAGTTAGGATGCAAAGAGCTACTGCGTAAATCCTCCTTATCTAACTTCTTGTACCTTCTTTTATTGGTGCGAAGGACGTTCTTCAACTAGAAAGTGAAAAAAGATGAAGTTTTGAAGAATTCATGTTTGTAGTATTTAGCCCAAATTTTCATGAATTGAAATGAAGAAGACTCGCTTTTCAAAAGTTGGATGCAACTGGATTATGTGCAATTTATTTGGCATTTCTTTGGGCCCCATACTCTACTTGGGTCGCATTGCTCTCGGATCTTTGATTTTATTATTAGCTCCAATTCATTGATCGCTATGAAAGGTCCCAACCAGCTTAGAATATTTGAAATGCACATGAAACTTGTGAACAAGGTAGTCTATACTTGTTAGGTTTAGTTTGTTAAGATCATGGTACAGTAGATGTATATCTTGATATATTCGTGTCATTGACTATAAAATTAGCTGGTCTTTACTTATAATCTGTTGGAATCAGTGTAGAACGTAATGGAATCATACAAGACTGTTATATCATGTACATTAAATTGTATTTTGCAGGAGTACAAATATTAACACATCAATTTTCAAAAAAATTCTTACTTGACTTTCTTTTAAAAAAAAAAAAAAAAAAAAACTTTAGAGCAGCATCGCAGTAGCTACATGGCTGTAATACCTATATTGTGCTCAAGCTGATTGCTCTCCTGCTCATAAGTTCTGCACTTGTCAAGTCTCTTTACTTCATATTATCATTTAGTAGAAACATACATAATGAAAATGCAAGCCGAGGGTCTTTCGAAAACAACCTCTCTACTCCTTTGGGGTAGGGGTAATAAGGTCTGCGTACACACTACCCTCCCCAGACCCCACTTGTGGGATTTTACGAGGTTTTTGTTGTTATTGCATACATAATGAAAAGGCACTTTGTGGTTCAGTATATTCTATACGCCCTTTTTTTTCTTTGACAGAGTGAATGTCACTTCTGGCGAAATAGAGAATAGAATGATGATGACTGGTATGCACACGGTGGCCGACATTTTCTGCGTCTGTTGTGGGTCAATTGTTGGATGGAAATATGTGAGTACAGAGTGCTAACATGGATTTGGCAGTTACCAGACAGTTTTAGTTAGTTGCTAATAGTAATTCTTTTTTGCAGGAGACCGCCCATGAGAAGAGCCAAAAGTACAAAGAAGGAAAATCCGTGCTTGAGCGGTCAGTAGTCTAATTTAGATTTGAGTAATTAGGAGCAGAGCTCGTAAGTCCTCTCTGAGGTGCTTTTCTTTTGAAACTCAACAGGTTTAAGATTTCTGGCCCTGATGGAAGCCATTACTGGGCCAGTCATGAAACTCATGTTGCAGGAAGTGATGCTGATGATGTTTGATCAGATAAATAATTCTATCCCAAATGTTGTATATTCTATAACCCACCACCCCATTATATTGGATTCTTGAATTGCTTGCTCACTCAGCAGCTTCTTCTAGTCTGACCTCTATCATGTATAATAATGTGGATGTGGAAGCAACCCTATATTGTTGCAACCTAACATGACCATCTCCCCTATATTTGTTTGTAATGACAGTCTTTACTATACTAGCAATGACTTCCGCTTTCGTTGCTTCAATCTTTCCATATTCCTTTCCATTTCACTCTCTCTGTATGTTTTGGCATTCACTTATTTAGGGGTATGTGTGCATGAATTTTAGAAGTAGAACGAAGACAATTTACTATTTCTCTGCATCTATTTTGCCCTTTTCAATCTATCCTCTGTCCTTCCTGGGCGACTCTCATAAACCATTTTGATCTACCTGGCATAAACATAAAGGGTCTATCGGAAACAGCTTCTCTTATGTATCTCAATGAGGTAGGGGTAAGGCTTGCGTACACACTACACACCACATTCCCCAGATCCCATTTATGGGATCAAAATGGTTTTTTTTTTTTTTTTTTTTTTGTTGTTGTTGTTGCTGTTGGCATAAACATAAATAGATCCAAAAGCCATGCTACAACCATAACACATCAAAAATTGGAAGGAACATTCCATAGCTGTAAAACTATGTCGGGGATGGCGTGTCAGAGTAACATTTTATCATTTTATCGTGGCTTAGTAACTAATTTGACACTCCTACAATTGTACTTGCATGTTTTTCTAATTAAAAGATATGTTGGCAGCTAGCCAACCGCTTTAACGCGGAAACAGCGAGACCCCAGGTCTCATCAGAATAAGAAGTTCGAAGCAGGTTTTCAACTACATATCACAACTTGGTCAACACATGTTTTTTCTTCTTTCGACATGCTATCTTGAACAAATTAAGCCTTGCTCCTACAGGAAACTATTCACTAACACCCGAAACTGGAGGAAGGCTAATATTTTCAAGTTGCAGGTCAAAAGAAAAAAAGAATGTTCAAAACTTAAGTAGGAAAATGAATTATACAACAGTACGATTGTAAAAAGCTTTTCGTACAAGTAATATTATTGTAATTAGATCACATTCTTAAGATGCTAGCCTAAGAAGGCGCTCCACTCGTACAAAAGCGAGTACGCTATGGATCAGCTTCACCCCAGTTTGATTTACTATTTATAGGCAAATACTGAGAATTTGACATTTTAGATTAACCTGAAATCAGACGTCAAAGAGCAAATGTAAAATAGAGTGTGTTATGGAGATTCGTATTAAATCACCACTATTATTCTTAGCTTCACGGTGGGTGTCATACTGTTTACCCTTAAAATGAGTAGGAATTGAATTTATACGTGGTCAAAGGATATGTGATTTAATTTAACACGAATGAACAATAAATAATTAATTTAAAGGAAATTAGAGCGATCAAACCAAATGTGACGGATGATGAAGTCTAGCTTTGCAATGGACGTTTAGAAATCGGTTTCGATCCAGCCCTCGGAACGTGCTTGGTTACAACTTAATAAACAAGCACTTGAAGAACACTTTGAACAATAGCTAAAGAACAAAAATTAACTCTATTGTTGTGATATGCGTGCCAAAGATCTAAGTAAGGTAAAGATCTTTGGCTTCCAGTAAACGTTATTACGTAGTTGATATCGGACGAGATTTGCGCCGTAACTTCCGATGGTGGGCGGATATTTCGGCCCTCGTATGTTCTGTCTAAGCGCCTTTTCCTTAGCCCCGGTTCTTCACTTTGCTCGAGCTCTAGCTTGGCTGTGTCCGATTTCGGGCGCACCATTCGCCCTCCCCGGGTTCTGGTCTATGGAAGCCCTCGACATTACTCGAGGTCATATCGGTTTGCAAAGTCCTCTCGTTTCTTTGCCCTCGACACTATCCATGTTTTACTAAGAGTGTAACGACCCGACCAGTCGTTTTGAGCTCTAGCGTGCCGTTCGGCAGTTTGAGGCCGTGAGCAGTTTCGTTTCAGGTATTATGACTCGTGGGCATGGTTGGAATTGAGTTTCAGGAAGTTCGGAGTCAATTTGGAAAGAAAATTCTCATTTCGGGAGCCTTAAGTTGGAAGAATTGACTAAGATTGGATTTTTGAGTAAACGACCTCAGAATCAGGATTCGAAGGTTCCAGCAGGTTCGTATGATGATTTCAGACTTGGGCGTATGTTCGGATCGGGTTTTGGATGACCCGAGAGCATTTCGGCGCAAATTGTAGAAGTTAGCATTTTAGAAGAAATTTCATAAGCCTGGGTTGAAATGCATTTCGGTGTTATTGATGTCCGTTTGGGAATCCGAGTTCGGGAATAGCTCCGTATGGTGATTCTGGAGTTGGGAGCGCGATCGGAAGTGAATTCGGAGGTCCGTAGGTCATTTTGAAGTCATTTGGCTAAAAATAGAAATTTGAAGGTTTTTGAGAAGTTTGACCGAGAGTTTGACTTTTTGATATCGGGGTCGGATTCCAATTTTGAAAGTTGGAGCAAGTCCGTAATGTCGAATATGAATTGTGTGCAAAATTTGGGGTCAATCAGACGTGATTTGATAGGCTTCGGCATCGGATGTAGAAGTTTGAAATTTCAAAGTTCATAAAGCTTAAATTGGAGTGCGATTCATGATTTCGACGTTGTTTGATGTGATTTGAAGCCTCAAGCGAGTTCGTATCATGTTTTGGGACCTGTTGGTATAATTGGTTAAGGTCCCGAGGGCCTCGGGTGGATTTCGGAAGGCTAACAGAATGGATTTCGGGCCAAAATAGCTGCTGAAATTTCTGCTGCAAATCCGTTTTGGACAGCAACTGATGCATCGAAGAGCTAACTTTGGAAGCGTAGATATCAAAATCTACAAGAAATCTGAAAATTTGCAAAAAATAAAAGTTGTATACCTTGAATTCTAGTTTCTCGAAAGTTAAACCATTCATGATTTGGACATTTGATCTGAAAGTTATGATCGATTGAAGATGGTTGGTGAAGCAGTTTCGACAGAATTTACTGATGCATGGAGCCGACTTGGAAAGCTCATATCTCGGAATATATAAAGACCTATATGGTGTACAACCTATCAAATGAAACATCTTCGAGTCTAGTTTCTAAATATTCAAACCGTTTGTCATTTCGATATTTCTACAAGGAGTTATGTGCGTTTTAATAGAAGGTGTATAGCAGGGGAATATTATAATAGGATGTACAACCTGCACAGCACAAGGTACAGCTCGATGAAGCCTGGGCAGATTGTTTTAAAAGCGAGTTTTGGCTCATTTCTTTCATTTTTTTCATTTGGCTTGGCCGATTTTGGAGAGCTCAAGGAGGGATTTTCACCAAGCAACACTACGTAAGTGATTTCTTCATATTTTTGAGTTAAATATGTGATCTTACATGGATTTAGAGATGGAAACTTAATATAAATTTGGGATTTTTGGGGAAGACCTAGAATTTAATTTTGGACTTTTACCAAGAATTTGAGCATGAAAATTAGAGCAAATTGTATATTTGAGTTAGTAAAGCTATGGGTAGAATTTATCTTCGAGATATTTCGGAACCCGGGCACGTGGGGCCGAGGACATTTTGGTGAACTTTTCGACCGGAGTTGGGACTTATATAATTTGAATTGTTATAAGTATTAGAGTGAATGTTTATTGGTTTGCCCATTGCTTGAATAGTTTTGGAGCGTTGTGCATCAATTGGAGTCGTCGGAAGGGCTTGGAAGCCGGTTATGGAATTTCGGAGCGAGGTAAGTCTCCTTTCTAACTTTGTGAGGGGGAATTATCCCCATAGGTGAATTAATCAAATATGTGTTACTATTTGCGGGGGCTACGTACGTACGAGGTGACGGGAGTCCGTGCGTAGCTACTATTATGCTTTTGTCCGGGTAGTTTAGGACCCACCAGCATGCCTTACGTGTTGTACATATGATCTTGCCAATAATAATAGACTATTAATGCTATCGAACTAGTAATTTATTACCTAAGAAGGTTAGAGTTTACTTTTCTTAATCATTTAGAAAGGGAATTGATTCTTCCTTGGATAATTGTGTTCCTGATAAAGTTATAATATTTAAATATTTTTAAACTTGGCAAATGAATTTGCAGACAAAGATTTAAATACTACTTTCTTGTTCCTTAAAAGAGAATTTCACCACTTTCTAGAGTAACTGTTTCCTTGATAAGAAAAATGTGGATTCATTGTGTGAATATGTGTATCTATGGGTTCCTAAGTCGCATGTATGATTCGCGAGCAGGATAACCTTATTATTTATATATGACCGCATCGTATGATCGATTTGCGAGCGGGGAAAAATAGATGCATCTATGGTTCGAGTCGTTCGACCCTTCGGCAGTGCACATTTTATTATTGTTGGTCCGAGCCCCGTTCGACCCTCAGCATTTCTTGTGCATGATAATTGCTGCGTACTTTCTATAATTATTACCTACTTATTGGCCTGTGAAATTTTAAATTTTCAACTGAGATGACGAAGATTTAATGTGTTAAATGTGAAAGAAGTTGATATTTCGTATCCCTGATTATTATTAAATTGCGTATGATATTCATGCTATTGTCTCACTTGATTATACTAAATTGACTTATAGCAACTCGACCACTCGACACTACCTCTCTGAGGTTAGGCGGGATACTTACTGAGTACACGTTGTTTTCGTAGTCATGCTACACTTTCTGTGCATTTTTATTGCACAGGTACATTCATAGAAATATGGTTGACTTGGAGGCTTAGGCGAGCTGCACCATCCGGAGACGACCCGCAGCCGACAGAGTCTCCCTCATATTGTATTCATTTTCACTTTAAATTTCTTGTCGAATTTGTATTTCGGACAAGCTTTGTAGTATTTGTATAATTCTCAGAATTTGCTCATGCACTTGTGACACTGGGTTCTTGGATGTGTTTGGGATGTATTTTATTAAAATGGAATATTAGACTATCGTATTTACTTCACGGATTTTATTCAGTTATTATGTAATAAAGTGAAAGGTAATGATTTCTAAAATGCTAAACAAGAAATTTAACTTAACCATTTAATGATTGGCTTGCCTGACAGTGGTGTACGGCGCCATTACGACCTTATGGATTTTGGGTCGTGACAACTTGGTATCAGAGAACTAGGTTTCCTTAGGTTTCACGGGTCATGATCATGTCTAGTAGAGGCTTGCGGATCGGTACGAAGACGTCTGTACTTATCTTTGAGAGGCTACAGGGCTATTAGGAGTACTTCCCTTCTCGATTCCTCATCGTGCGATTTGATTCCTTTAAGGCTTATGCCTATGTTTCTTCCTACTCAATCCTATACGCCGCGAAGGCTTGCTATGAATCGAGGATTTGAGGAATTGAAATGGTGATACGGATATGGTGCGGGATGTTTTCCATGTGTAGTTGGTTGTGGGCTGCTGTTGTTGCCTGCAGAAGAATATTATGATGTTTCAGCTTAGTAGTTGTGTTTTTGAGAGCTTTGAGGCTACGTTTAGGTTGTTACAATGCTTACGATTGGTCATCGCGCGGTGTTGATGTGATGGTAGGATGCTTGCCCATATGTAGGGGCAATGAATGACTTGAAGGGAGGTCTTCTCAGAGCATGATTTTGAGATTTCAGTATTTTAGTTCCGGCGGAGGAAGGGCAATTGGACTATGAATGTTCAAGTTTGGGTGACAAAGTAGTAAGACTTGATGTTTTCAAGTGAGGTGGAGTATTCACCTGTGATGTGATATTGTCGCCTTTGATCGTATAGAATGTGTTAAGTTCGCCGGTGCTATAGGTTTTTCGGTTGCATGGGGTCAGAGTATTTTGAAAAAGTATTGAGCGGCTGTCAGAGATCGTGGTGTGCGGTGGTTCAGTATTGAATAAGTATTTCTAATGAATGCGGCTCGAGAAATATGATCTTCGGGAAGGCCTAAGGTTGTGGTGATCTACTGGTTTAAGAGCTATAGAGAATGATATTGAATTGAGGCAACAATTGGGGCAGCATACGATGAATGAAGTCATGTGAGAAGTGTCAGGTGGCGGCGAAATTTCTAAAGGGCCAGGTATAAGAAATGGAAGTCAGGTAGTTGCGTAAGGGAATGAGTTTAACTAAAGCGGGAGAGTGGCAGTGTAGCATATGAGTTCAGTGGTAAGACAACTGCCTATCTTGAGGAGAAGTTTGGAGTGATTTGAGAATTTTAATGGACGGTGATTGGGTCCACGGGCTTAAATTGAAATGGTGGTTATTTTGACGGATTGGTTGGGCAAGATCATGTCAACAAAAAAGAAAGAATTTCGGTGGGGTCCAGAGTGGTGCAAGGAGTAGCTTCAGGCTGAGTGGGAGAGTTCCACCGCCTGCGATTGGGTTGCCGGATTATATTCTCATGGGGTAGCGGACTATCGGCGTATTGGCGAGTTATTACAACTAAGGGGAAAGGAGTAAAATGGTAATTGTGCATGGAATTTGATAAATGTGTGCAAAGGTTGGCCCTATTGGACCAGGGTTAGGCTTTGGAAGATTCAGAATTTATGCTTAATGCATAGGCGAATTGTAAGGGTAGTGACTCAGTCACATACTTCATTGAGAAGGTGTTCATGTGCTAGAAGAGCCTTGGAATTGATTGTATTCTGGGCCAGTCAGAGTGGGTGACTCTCAATAGTGGTCCGAGTGAATTTGAAAATTAAGGATGCGGTGTTTAAGGGTTTCAGGAAACAGAATGATTAAGAATCGAGCTTTTGCAGCGTAATTTCTGAGAAAGGGAAAATGGTTGGAGTGTTCTGTGTTATTTTCACCGTACATAATAGTATTGGAGGAGTGAATAAAATAAAAATAAAAAATAAATAAACTCCGGATTGTAGAAGATTATCAGGAGGGTATGAGAAGGTTTGTAGGATTGATACAGCATGGTCTCGTGAATCAAGTCCACTCGGGATGCGTGAGGGTTGAGTTTGTTATGTGTCGAATGGGGTTGCTATTATTCTGAGGAAATTAGAGATGATTAAAAGAAGATATATTTGTTAGCCATGGTTGAAATGGCACATGTACGACAGTGATCAGTTCCTTCGATGTGATTAAGTTACGCATGTGGTTTGCGCCGGTGTGTGTGAGGTTTGTCAGCCGCCGTAATAGATTTTATTTGGAAGCATTCAAGTATTATGGCATGTCAGGTGTAGGCAGATCCCGGAAGGATTATGGTGGTATAGACTACTACTTAAGGATTTGCATGTATTGTGATGGTGAGAATTCACTCGTGTGTTGTTACGGTTCTCTTGAATAGAGGTAAGTATAAGGTTTCTATGGGATGAAGTGTTCCCCCCTATTAATGGTTAAGGAGTTATGATGGAATTCCTATGTTATTGCATATCGGCATGTTAGGTGCAGTAGTCAGTGTTGAGCTGGAAGTAAGGATCAGGGTTGTGGTTCGGTGTTGACAAGGATGTCATGAGCTCGGGTGAGCAAGAAGAAGGGACTTGAATGTCTAGAGTAAGCTGGTGTTGTCTCCAGTGTCACCTGAGATCAGTGTTTGGTGAAAGAGGCTTGCACCCTGGTTATGGGGTCTTCATTTGTCTTACAACGTTAGTGTGGTCGGTGGTATGGATGTGCAAAAAAGGTCATGGGAGCGTGACCACGGGAAGATTGTAAAAGTGTGATATGTAGTCACCTGATTGATTGAAGATTTAGACCAAGTATAAGGAAGTGCAATATTGCTTATTTGAGAATTTATGCCTGGAAGGCGTTCGGTTCAGTTGGTTGTGGATTGTGGGGTGTTTGTCCCAGCTATGATGGTTGTTCTTGCGTGTTATGAGAGGAAGTGGGTTATTATGAACTCAGTGTCACGATCCCAAAATCCTAACAGGCCGTGATGGCGCCTATCGCGGAACTAGGCTAGCCAACCATCACTTTACTACGCTTTTTTTCAATCATAACACTTTACAATTAATAATAATCAAGCAACCATAACAAAATTTATATAAATAAGTCTTAGCGTCCCCATAATATTCTAAACAACCTCCCAAGAACCGGAGTAATTAGTCATGACCATCTAAGAATAAATAAATCTAACTCTCCTAAAAACTATAATATAAGTCTCTGAATCGAATGCTAAGACTAAATAAGGAAGGGAAATGGAGAAGCTGTGGACGCTGGACAGCTACCTCGAAATCCCGTGAAATGCTGCTATCAACTGCGTCAGCTACTGCTGCGAACTAGTACCTGGATCTGTGCACAGAGGCACAGGGAGTCTTTATGAGTACGCCAACTCAGTAGTAATGAAAATAAATCACAGTCTGAGTAATATAAACACATAGAACAGATACATAATTCCACAAAAGCCAGTAAAACACCAAGTCACCACGTAGTATTCATCCAATAATAAATTCGAAATCAGTTTCCAGAAATCCTTTGAAAACAAGTACAATATCAGTATATCTCAGTAAAATTCTCAGTAAAACCCAGTTTGAAACAGAAGTAAATCATAGTTCGAAAGTTTAGTAAAACATCACAAATCTGCCCCTCGAGCCAAAAATCATTGCTCATAACAGTTGCCCTCAGGCGTTCCCTCAATCACTCAATATCGATCATCACTCAGTATCGGCTCCGCGGGCAATCATCATCACTCAATTGGTACCGGCGCTCACTGAGGGTGTGTTACAGACTCCGGAGGGGCTCCTACAGCCCAAGCGCAATAATAACATAAGACCTGGAAGCCTTCTCATCTCTCTCATGAGGCCTGGAAGCCTCCTCACATCTCTCATAAGGCCTGGAAGCCTCCACACATCACTCATAAGGCCTGAAAGCCTCCTCACATCACTCATAAGGCCTGGAAGCCTCACTTATTCAGACACTCTTAATTAGCCCTTAGGCCATAAGCAAACCGGGTTCTCGACCTAAATCAGTGTTTTATTTTTCAAGAAATAGTATCAAAATACTCTGAGTGTCAAAACAATTTATCAGGAAAAGACTGAGTGTAATTCACAACATATCAAGTGAGGAAACACAGTAAAATATTCCCCCAAGGGGTAAACAGATCGGCACTAGGCCCCAAACACGACTTACAGCCCAAAACATATCATAATATATAAATACTAATTAAGCAAAGGCTTAAAAATCGGTTTCTCAACCCAATAGGTTCCAAAATAAGGAATATAATTCCAAAGTTTCAACCTTTTCATCTCCAAAACCCGTGAAAGGGTGCATAGTCCGGGGTTTCATACCCTCAGGACAGGATTTCAAGACATTACTTACCTCAAAACTAGCCCGAAATTATTCCGCAATGCGCTTGCCTCTCGAATCAATCTCCGAAGGCACCAAATCTACCAAGTTCATATTTTTATCATCAATATATGCTTAAGAAAAATTTCCAATCATAAGATATCAAATTTACTCAAAAATCCAAAACCGGGCAAAACCCGACCATGGGCTCGCATCCCGAAACTCAGAAACTTTTACAGAAGAGTGTTCTTCATCTTCTCACGATTCCGTACATATAAAGAACACCAAAATCGGAGTTCGTTTGACCCCTCAAATCGACCCTTGAAGGTCTCATAATCTCATGCCCCAAAATCCTATTTTTCTACTGTTTTTCATGAATTAAAGGCTGGGATTATGGTCTATAATCACCCATAAACGAGTTTTAATAATCAAATTACTTACCTCTGTGCTACCCACTGATTTTCTCCTTCAAAATTCGTCCAAAAAGCTTTCCTCCGCTCAACAATGGTGTAAAAGAGGGTTTAAGTCGCGGAGGGTTTATTATTTAACTGCCCAGTGATTTGCTCTCCGCGATCGCAGCCTTAGCCCTGCGATCGCACTGACCAATACCCCATACCTCCGCGAACGCAATGCAGCTCACGCGATCGCGGTTCAATAGAGCCTCAACCTACGCGATCGCAGCCATTCTCACGCGATTGCGAAGAACGTTTGACCTCACTCCCCACGCGCCTGACTTACCCTACGCGATCGCGATCTAGTCCACGCGATCGCACTGCTTAAGCCACTCACCTTACGCGATCGCACCCTCACTTCCGCGATCGCGATGCACAAATTTCCCCTGCCTTCCTTTAACCTTACGCGATCGCGGACCATTCCTTGCGATCGCGGTGAACAAATTCCTGTTGCACTAACACCAGAAAACCAGCATTTCTCCTAAATCCAAAAGTGCCCGTTAACCATCCGACATCAATCCCGAGCCCCTCGGGACCCCAACCAAATATACCAACACATCCCATAACATATCGAACTTATTTGCACTCTCGAAACACCAAAACTAACATCAAAACACAAAAATTACATCGGATTCAAGCCTAAGAACTTTGAAATTTCTAAAATTCACCAATGATACCGAAATTATCCCAATCAACTCCGATTGACGTGAAATTTTGCGGACAAGTCCAAAATGACATTATGAACCTGTTCCAACTGTCGAAATTCCATTTCGACCCCGATAGCCTATTTTCCACTGTCGACCAGAATTACCAAAAACTAACTTTCGCCAATTCAAGCCTAATTCTACACCGGACATCACAAAATTGTTCTTAATATACTCCTAAGTCCCGAATCACCTAACGAAGCTACTCGAGCCATAAAATTTGCATTCCGAGGCCGTTTACTAATAAGTCAACTCTTAGTTGACTTTTCCCTTTTTAAGGCTATTTTAAAAGGCTAATTGACTGAATTCTCACTACAACCATTCGATTTCAAGCCTATCAACTCTAATACATCAATTATAGTATAACCAATCTATATCAAGTCAATAACAACAATTATACTGCAGGTTTTTTACGTAACGACGGACCGGGTCGTTACATTCTCCCCATCTTAAACAAACATTCGTCCTCGAACGAGTCTAGAAACATACCTGGAGTCTCAAACAAATGACGATACTTGCTATGCATTTCCCGCTCGGTCTCCCAAGTAGCTTCCTCTGCTGGCTGACATCTCCACTGCACCTTCACTGATGCTATCTCCTTAGATCTCAGCTTTCTGACCTCACGAGCCAAAATTGCTACTGGCTCCACCTCGTATGACATATCACCCTCGAGCTGAACGGTGCTGAAGTCTAACACATGAGACGGATTACCAACGTATTTTCTGAGCATCGACACATGAAACACTTGATGAACACTCGACAAGATGGGTGGTAAGGCAAGTCTATAAGCTACCTCTCCCACCTTCTTAAGTACCTCAAAAGGGCCAATAAATCGCAGACTCAGCTTTGCTCTCTTTCTGAACCTCATAACACCCTTCATGGGTGATACTTTTAGCAGTACCTTCTCACCTTCCATAAATGATACATCCCGAACCTTTCGGTCTGCATAACTCTTCTTTCTAGACTGCGTCGTGCGAAGTCGCTCCTGAATCAACTTCACCTTCTCCAACGCATCCTGGATCAAGTTTGTGCCCAATAACTTAGCCTCACCAGGCTCAAACCAACCAACCGGAGATCTACACCTCCTACCATATAAAGTCTCATACGGGGCCATCTGAATACTGGACTGATAGCTATTATTATATGCAAACTCCGCTAATGGAAGAAACTGATCCCATGAGCCACCAAAATCAATCACACAAGCCCGTAACATATCCTCCAATATCTGAATAGTCCGTTCCGACTGCCCGTCGGTCTGAGGGTGAAATGCAGTGCTCAACTCTACATCGGTACCCATACCTTTCTGTACAGCTCTCCAAAACTGAGATGTGAACTGAGTACCTCTGTCATAAATAATAGAAACCGGAATTCCATGCAATCGGAATATCTCCTTAATGTAAATACCAACTAACCGCTCTGAAGTATAAGTGGTACTGACAGGAATGAAA
>ML291597.1:3276-19714 GCA_005239495.1 Nicotiana undulata
ATTGCGGGAATAGACCTGAGCCTTTTCCTCATACTGCATTGTATACATAGGGATTGCGGGCAGAGACCTGAGCCTTTCCCTCATATTGCATTGCATTGTACCTTTACTTTCTTACAGAGCTTTATATATATATTGCGTTGATCCGAGCATTTGATTATATCATTTCTTGCTAGCCTTTACTCATAATTCATGTCGATTATCACCTGCTTTACTTGTTCTCTATATCTGTTACTTTGCAAACCTCAGTATGGCCTCTACCTGACCTCGTCACTACTTGATTAGGGTTAGGCTTGGCACTTACTGGGTACCAAATATGGAGTACTCACGCCCTTCTGCACATGTTTTCCCCATGTGCATATCCAGGTCCTAGTACGCGGTATCTCAGCTAGCCAGCATCAGCAGTATCAGGAGACTCGAGGTATAATCTGTAGTGTCCGCAGATCTCCGAGTCCCCTTCCTATCTTGAAGTTGTAGTACTTGTAGATGAAACTATACGGTCTTTTCTATCCAGTTGTGCATATTGAGCAGTAGATTAGCTTGTGATGTATTGTGATATCCCGGGTTCTGGGTAAAGTAACTGTTAATGCAAGCGGCGTCGACTTTACTATTATTTATTTCACTTACTGTTATTTTACCTGTTTTATCTAAATTTCGCTTAAGGTATAGGCTTACCTAGTTGTCTAGACTAGGTTCCATCACGAGACTCAGTCGGAGGGAGAATTGGGTCGTGACAACTACAAAACAGTCCACTAAAAGTTAAATAAATCGAACTCACGGCTTTCGATTAACGTCCCGTGAGTTCTAACTATTAGGAAACGAATTTATCAAGATTCCTTGACATTTAAAAGCTTATATACAGAAATTAGGAATTTTATTAACTATGAATTGCCTTCGAAAACTCAAACTACAATGAAAACGAGAGGCGATATAGTGATACTTACCTCATAGGGATCATTCTAATGTTATCGCTTCTTTATTTCATACCCGGGATGTTAATCTTCTTTGGAACCCTTTTAGAGAGCTTAAGGGTATGTTTTTGGGGGTTCTCTGGTCGTGATCTATGAATAATGAAGAGAAAGACCATATATATATATATATATATATATATATATATATTCTTTTGAAAAGTCAAAGAGGTGCTAGCTTGCCTTTCTTCCGACGCTTATATCTTTTTATCCGGATGCCGTATGAACTAACATTTAAGAGCGTTAGAGACTAAATTCCAAGTAATTAAATTTTGTATATAATATTTCCAATAAAAACGTCATATAACACACGAAATGTATTGCTCAAAAAGGCTCAGTGACATACCTACTTGTCACCTATGCAGTCTGCGCTGTATCGAGAAACTGCACGTATCTATCTATTCCAATGAAGTATCAATGAACGGTTTAATGAGTTAGAATCTAGTATCGTAGATCGTCAATTTAGTATGTGGATCATTCCGTAATTTCAAGTACATTGGGAGAAATGCTCAACTACATTTGACCTAATTTTCAGCATATTATGAATGTAACTTGTGATGATCTTTGCCAACTTTTGTTCCACAACTCGTTTGACTTCAAAACATAACAAAAAACTATCATAAGAAAAATATAACTCATATAAAAAGCTCCTTATCTTTTTTAGCACCCTAGTCTCACCCCAAAAGTACATGTTATAACATTCCCAACTTGTCAACTTTCGACGAAACTTATTTTCTTCAATTGGTTTAGCTTCTAAGACTTCCAACACTCTAGGTACTTGCAGTCCATGGTATTAAATATTTGTAACCTTAATTTATGTACTTTCAAAGATGATTTCATTTTAGAGTTTACATCATTTGACGTACGTCGTACTCTCACGTGTGAAACTATGGGCTGTAACATTATTCTCCATTAGGAACATTTATCCTCGAATGTTGACTGATGCGCTTATTAGTCTCATAACCTATAGCTCTTACGAATAATTTAGTACTGTCCTTGACATCTAGGTAACTATTCTGTGAACAAATCCAAATCCCAGGGCATCCCCTTTTAGGCATCTTTCTCGCAACACGACCTGTGGTCGGAATTCTTCCAATCTCGTTTCTATTTCTACCTCCGTCGTGCAACTTGTACGACTCTATCCCTGTATGTGTGCCTATGCAACTCTTCTCTCATTTTTCCTCCAGCTATTATCCAATCTCTAGGCCTCACTTAGTGAACATATACAAAACTATGACAAGCTGTCCCTCTAGGCATCTATAGGTGTACTGAAGTCCTTCACTTGGTACTTTGTCGAACTTACGACTATTGCTATATCTTGTTTTATAGCCTCTATTATCTATCCTAATGCATTTAATACATCTAGGTAGGTCATACTATACCGTAACACTTACTTCAGTTTATTATTACCGATGTTTGCTACCCAACTCCGGGTTACCCTATCACTGCTTATCATATATGTATAAATCCAAGTCCTTTAGTTCTTCCTCATTGTTTTTCATCTTAAGAATGACGCCTAATCTCATCTCATACTTTGGAACTTTTATCTGCTTATTGTTGATTCACATTAATGTTGATCTATAATTTACCACTGATAACTTGAAATCTCTTACGTAATACATTGTCCTTAGGGCGCACGTCTCATCAGGGAATATCTGAAGTTATTGACATGATCCACCTAGGGATGATATAATATTTCATTAACCGTATTTCATAGCATCTCAACGTAGTTCATCTTATGTGGGTATTCTAATCCTGTGCAATTCATGAAATCCATTTTTCTCTAAATCAGTACTCAATCGAAGGCCTAAATGTCGCTTAATCCTAAGACCTTTCCTATTCTCGTCACCTTCTCATTCACCTTTTCTTATCCTTACTCATGTATACCTAAAACCTTTTTGCTCTACCATACTTTAGCTTACGACCTGCACATATCTATTTATACTACTCGCAACCTTCCTTTAACATGCTAGCACCATAGATTTCCTTATATTATTATGGAACTCAAGCGAGACATCACACTATCTCTAACTCTTCTTTACTCGCTTAACTAGACGTCTCGGTACCTGGAAACCATAAGGTGGAAGATATGCTACAGATGACATCAGTATCATTTTCGGATACTGAATCACAGTGCTTCTAGCACTCTACCTGAAGTATGTACTATACATAACCTTCCGCACTTGAGTATCTCATACCATTTTCACTTTTACCTTACTTACCATTATATATCGCATCGTATCTCTATCTCTTTCATAACATCCCTTCCACATAGGTAGGATTCACATCCACAACTTGAAGCTCTACTTTAATACTTACACCTTTGTGCATACAAAATCCGTTGGGAGCTTCATACTGACATCTTATGAGGCTGGTGATCTTCTATCTAGCTTTATCGTAGAGGCGTTATAAATTATGAATATTGTACTATCTATCTTGTACCTCCTATATTAAGGGTGATTCTGCAATGTTCTCAATCACGATTTCTATAGCTATCTTGGTCTAGTAATCAGACTCGTGATTTACTTAGATGATTTACTTTTTAGATTCCTCTTCTCCCTCGGCCTTTATGTAGGCTTAAGCTATCTTCCGATCAATGACTTGGGGTATTAGTTATTATTTTATCCTTTCATAGATGCTATGGAACATCCATTACATTACCATCTAACAATTCAAGCCTTTGTCTGTAACGTGGACTCAATTCTTTTTTTTTAACCTACCGAAGTCTCCCATAACTGTATGAATATCAATATATATGTTGCATGGATAGTACTATGAAATCTTGAGTGCGGTCATAACGTAACTATCTCCGGTTTTAGATCGAATAATTCCTTTTGTGCCTTCTCAGCTTTCTTTAAAAGTAAGCAATTACTTCTCCTAGTCATTCGGCCACATATTGCATGAATACATAGCTTATCTCAGTGCCCACACCTATTGAAATTTTGTGCAACTCATATGATCTCGAATATTACTTTTGATATTACTTCTTCTTTAGTCACGACAGGTGCCACTTTGTTATGGAGTGCATACAATGTCGTAGTGAGACCGTTGTTACAAGATCATTTCTTCTTTAGGTGACTATGCTTATGTTGAAGCCTTCTTCCTTATTTCCTCATATAGTCTTTCGTTGTAGCACTAAGGAAAGACCCTCTAACTCTTATAAAGCTAGGAGCTTTTACATCCTATACCCGAAAACGTTTTTGATGTACTTAATCGCCAATAGTTATCCTTAGCTACTTATATCTATTCCCTTATGTCACTCCCCGAACCTGGGCCCCGACGGAACACGACACTCGGTGCCTGACTGACTACATGTGACCGAGCGAACCAACTAGCTGGTTGAATCAACGTGTGATATCATAACATACTGAGTGCGGAAGATAAAATAACACATGATGATATACTGAAAGTAAGTGCGGAAATACTAATACAATTCTAAAACATATTTGTAGCCAAAATAGCTTAATATGAAAGGCATGCGACTCTGCCTAACTATTACTCTAGTCTATGAAGCCTCTAATGAAGTATTGAAAACACGGACTGTCTGAAAATACTGAATACTGTAAGGTAATGATAATGTCACGCCCCAAAACAGAGGGATGAGACGGCGCCTAACTGGATGAACCCATTCAAGCGGACCTAGATTTTCTTTCCTGCCCAACGCATTACCCCGTGTTCATAATATATATTGTTCCATATGAATTAGCCAATTTAGATTCAAAGTACGATTTACAACATAAGTTGTTTCTCCTCTTTTAACTTTCAACAATTGAAAATCCAAAACATACAAGTTACATACAACATTTCCGATGCGATCCACAATTACGAGTGAGTACAACTACCGCCCAAAATATACATATATACAACCCACCCAGTGTCTACGGAGCCTCTAAGAGTACTAGGAGTTTTACATAAACTTGTCGGCAACAAGGCCACGGCATACCTTTTACAACATAAGCAAAAGAGAATGATATAATCCACACACGGCCCCGAGAGGAAATGGGGCTCACCAGAACTGCTGAAAAGATGAAGAGGAGGCACCACTAACGGCGGGCTGAGCTACCTGCTATGGAACCACCTACATCCATATAAACGATGTAGCGCCCTCGGCAAAAGGGACGTTAGTACCATTGAATAGTACTAGTATGTATGAACAAACTTTACTCTAAGTAAAATCAAGCAATGTACAGATAGAAGGCAGTCAATGAAACCAAACAATTATTGCACATAGATACAGAGAATCACAAATGATATTTTCACAGATTCGTATTTCAACACAATCATATTCCACCCTTATTCCTTCTCAACAATCCACCCTTATTTCTTCCTGTTGCGGCGCGCATCCCGATCCCATCGCACAATCACGTTACATCATTATTACATTCTGTTGCGGCGTGCAACCCGATCCCACCGTACAATCACATTCCACCCGTATTACTTCTCACATATCTCCCTTATTCCTCTTGTTGCGGAGCGCAACCCGATCCCACCGTACAGTCACATTTCATAGCAACAATAACAACCCACAATTCAATCACAAGGCTTTATATCATCAAGAGTACAATTTCATAACAACCAAACAATCATGTGTTCACCATCGTCTTTATCAACCATTAATTCAATCACAAAGATTTTCATCAACAAGAATATAAATTCATTACAACCAACAATCCGTATGAAATCAAGCCACAATAAACCCTGCCAAATAATGAGTCATATACAATATTGCCATTGTCATTTAGTTAAATTAAATCCATTCACAACTCCTTTTCATCACTTGTTACACAACCCTTAGCACTTAGATACATTCACACATTTGGGTTCGACAAACATATTCAAGCATTTAACGAACCTTGCACATGATAGAGTAATCACAAAGAATTCACCCTTCACCTTTAAAGACCCATAAAATTTCATGTTTCTCAATCATTGTTCAAGCATTGTTTCTCAATCTACTAGACACGGCTCCGGGACATCCTAGGACACTTTTAAAACCGGCTCTGATACCAAGTTTGTCACGTCCCAAAATAGAGGGATGAGAGCGGCGCCTAACCGGATGAACCCAGTCAAGCGGACCTGGATTGCCTTTCCTACCCAACGCATTACCCCGTGTTCATAATATACATTGTTCCATATGAATTAGCCAATTTAGATTTAAAGTACGATTTACAACATAAGTTCATTCTCCTTTTTTAACTTTCAACAATTGATACTCCAAAACATACAAGTGACATATAACATTTCTGATGTGATCCACAATTACGAGTGAGTACAACCACCGCCCAAAATATACATGTATACAACCCACCCAGTGTCTATTGAGCCTCTAAGAGTACTAGGAGTTTTACATAAACTTGCTTGCAACAAGGCCCCGGCTATACCTTTTACAACATAAGCAAAAGAGAATGATATAATCCACACACGTCCCCGAGAGGAAATAGGGCTCACCAGAACTGCTGAAAAGATGAAGAGGAGGCACCACTAACGGCGGGCTGAGATACCTGCTATGGAACCACCTACATCCATATAAAAGATGTAGCGCCCCCGAAAAAAGAGACGTTAGAACCGTTGAATAGTACTAGTATGTATGAACAAACTTTACTTCAAGTAAAATCAAGCAATGCACAGATAGAAGGCAGTCAACGAAACCAAACAATTATTGCACAGAGATACAGAGAATCACAAATGAGATTTTCACAGATTCTTATTTCAAAACAATCATATTCCACCCCTATCCCTTCTCAACAATCCACCCTTATTTTTTCCTGTTGCGGTGCACAACCCGATCCTACCGGACAATCACATTTCAGCCTTATTACATTCTGTTGCGGTGTGCAACCCGATCCCACCGTACAATCACATTCCACCCTTATTACTTCTCACATATCACCCTTATTCCTCCTGTTGCGGTGCGCAACCCGATCCCACCGTACAATCACATTTCATAGCAATAATAACAGCCACAATTTAATCACAAGGCTTCATATCATCAAGAGTGAAATTCATAACAAACAAACAATCATGTGTTCACCATAATCTTTATCAACCATTAATTCAATCGCAAAGATTTTCATCAACAAGAATATAAATTCATTACAACCAACAATTCGTATGAAATCAAGCCACAATAAACCTTGCCAAACAATGAGTCATATACGATATTTCCATGGTCATTTAGTTCAATTAAATCCATTCAAAACTCCTTTTCATCACTTGTTACACAGCCCTTAGCACTTAAATACATTCACACATTTGGGTTTGACCAATATATTCAAGCATTTAACGAACCTTGCACATGATAGAGTAATCCCAAAGAATTCACCTTTCACAATTTCAATTAGCATGGAAATCGACTAAGAAAATCTGAGAACGAAATCTTACACCTCAATACATTAGAACAATCAATTCACATATACTCAGCAAGAAACACATACCGAATGCTCGGATACCAACAAGGTGACTCTAGGAAGATTAAAGTTATCCATACATACCTCGAGTCGAAATTCCCTTTAATTTCTATCACAATTCACCGAACCGTCTAGCACCGTCAATCTAGTCCACAATGTGACATATTTCACTTAGAATTAGGAATAATGAACATAACTCGAACTCATTTAGGCATTTTATCAAACGCTATGTGACCCCTTAGATTACTAACTCCCTTTTTGTGAATAATATCCAAACTCGTTTCCCTTTACTAAACTATGGAGTTTAACTCACATGCATGCAAGGTATCAGCTTTTATTTTCCAGAATCAATTTATGTGTTCTACCCCTTTTTAGCTAAAACCTGAGAATTAAAAGGAAATGGGGTGGGGACTTACCTCTTAGTGTGAAGAAGATGACAATTACTCGATAATTTTCGGGCCTGAGTGATATTTGAAGAATCAATTTGGGGAAGATGAGGACTTCTCTCTCTAGAACCCACTCTCACTTCTCTCTTTTTTTGTTCAGATACCCATTGAAATGAAAGGGGTAGGTGTTTTATTAGACTGGGGGTCGGGTGCAAAAATTAGAAATTAAAAAGTCCCGAAACAGGAAATGCGATCAAGAATGCGATAACATTCCTGATATGCGGTCCGCATACCTGTCACATAATTGGCCCTCAAATGGGCCAAAATGGGAACCGGACTACCCCGGTATGCGACCATTATGTGGTCCGCATACCTGTTATGCGATCGCATAGTGCGTCACATAACCTTCTCCGCAAAAATAGAGGTGGAAGAATGCGACAGCTGTGCGGTCAGCATTCCCAAAATGCGATTGCATCTTGGGCCGCATAGCTGTCCTCAAATTGGACATAAGGCTGTCCATGTATGCGACCACTATGCAGCCCACATACCTGTTGTGCGATTGCATAGTGCGTCGCATAACAACACAATTCTGGAAACTTTTATTTTTTAAGTCCCGCGGTATTTTTTACTTCAAAAAGGTCCGTTTTTAAGAATTTTTACAGTTATTACAACATAGGGACCTATTCGGGCATTATTTTAGACATGAAATTTTACGGGTCTTTACAGATAATGCCCTGAAAGAACTGGGGATCACCAAGTAGCTGGTACAAGAATCCTAGCGCTCTAAATCATCAACTTGCAAAGCATTACCTACATCGTGAGATGTAGGCCCAGCAAAAGGGACGTCAGTACATTTGAATTGCACTGGTATGCAAAGAAACGGAAAGAAAGAATTATAAATGTTGAAACTAAAACTAAGCTGGTAACTAAGAATTGATATTTGATAACTGAAATGATAACTAATAATTGAACTGAACAAAAGTAGTAAGGATATGAATACTCCCTCTTCTAAATGATGAACAACCTGTTTATCTGAATAAGATACGGCCTCGGGCCCAATATATATGTGCACAAGCTTCAGCCTCAGGTCCAAGTATATGTGAAGATTTTGCTATAATCAATGTTACTTACATTTTCTTTTAGCACCCACAGGCATCATTGTATACTCACTAGTCACTAGAATTTTGATACAATGAAAATTAGAGATCTGGTAACTGAATAACTGGCATACTGAATAACCATAAACTTGCTAACTGAAAGATTGTATAACTGGTAACTGAGGTAAACTGATGACCATAAAACGGAATAACTACTTTCGTACTTTCTAGTATGCTTATGCTCTGATATGTACTACTATCCATTGTATCCCACTTCCAACATCCTCTCAAGTCTCATGTGTTACTAACATGTACTCCATAGTTATACCCCAATGGGGAAATCATCCTCTCGAGAACCTTGGATTTTTCTTGCTCGTCGCTTGGGTATTCGATACATCTGGAATTCGATAGGAAGAGAAGGTTACCTATTGCTCTAAGCTTCATGGCACGATTTAGAGTACAAAGAAATACGACAATCCTGGATGTCTTGGTAGTTAACCGTTTATATGAGTGGCCGACACACACATATAAAGGAAACTCCACTGGACACGGCTTCATAGACTCCTTAAGACTCTTGAACCTAGTGCTCTGATACCAAGCTTTGTCACGCCCCGAACCTGGGCCGGGACATAACACGACACTCGCTGCCTGACTACATGTGACGAGCAAACCAACTGGCTGGCTGAATCAACATGTGATATCATAACATACTAAATGCTGAAGATAAACTAACACATGATGATATATTGAAAGTCTGGATGATATAAATCAAAGTGCGGAAATACTAATACAATTCTGAAACATATTTGTAGCCAACATAGCTTAATATGAAAAGCATGTGACTCTGTCTAACTATTACTCTAGTCTATGAAGCCTCTAATGAAGTACCGAAAACACTGACTGTCTAAAAATACTGAAGATTGTAAGGTAATGATAATGTCTCGAAAGAACTGGGGATCACCAAGTAGCTTGTACGAGAATCTTAGCGCTCTGAATCGTCAACCTGTAAAGAATTACCTACATCGTGAGATGCAGGCCCTGGCAAAAGAGACGTCCGTACATTTTAATTGCACTGGTATGTAAAGCAACTGAAAGAAAGAATTAATAAATGCTGAAACTAAAACTAAGCTGGTAATTGAGAATTGATAATTGATAACTCAAATGATAACTGATAAATGAAATGATAACTAATAATTGAACTGAACAAAGGAAGTAAGGATATGAATACTCCCTCTTCTGAATGATGAACAACCTATTTATCTGAATAAGCTACAGCCTGGGGCCTAATATATATGTGCACAAGCTATGGCCTCAGGCCCAAGTATACATATAAATAACTACGGAAGTAAGGATATGAATACTCCCTCTTCTGAATATGAATTCATATAAGGAAGTAAGGATATGAATACTCCCTCTTTTGAATGATGAACAACATGTTTATCTGAATAAGCTATAGCCTCAGGCCCAATATATATGTGCACAAGCTATAGCCTCAGGCCCAAGTATACGTATAAATAACTACGGCCTTAGGTCCAAAAATGCATAAAGCATAAACTACGGCCTCAGGCCCAAACATTCATAAAGCATAAACTACGGCCTCAGGCCCAAGTATTCATAATGCATATAAACTACACCCTCAGGCCCAAATACAGGTGTTCAACATTCAGGAACTGAGAATCATATTGAAATACATGATGCTTATATACTGAACCATACTGAGTTACATGATACTTCAATGCTGCATAGAGCTAGACTGAGACATGTATTCATGAACTAATTATGAAAATTGAAACTTTAAATATTTATGACATGCTGAGTACTCCAGACTGAGACTCATGGGCATCAAACCCAATTCTATATTGATTACAGCAATGATATCACAACGTTCAGAATGAAAGTGATGAACGAGTTACGAAGCTAGAGAATAGAAGTTCTGCAATTATTCAAGGAACTAGGCTTAACTATATTTCTGAGGCAATTAGTAACGTCATAAAAGAAACGTATTGTAGGGAGAATCAATAATCAATAACATTCCCAAACATAGAGAGTTAGCCTCACATACCTTAACTTCCTTCTCTTGAGCATGATACAACATTCGCCAACCCTTTCAACTTTAATCTATATCAATACAAGTCATAGGGATTCCATACTAGCAATAATACTCATGTTTTGGTCCCTTAGGCATTTTATCAAACACTTGGTGAGTATAAAGCTTCATAATCCTTATTAATGGTGTCTCTACACCCAATAACCAATTCTCTTTCTCCTAGATAATTTCTAAAGTCTCAATTGGTTATAATCAACATCATTTCATCACCCATAAGGTAAACAACACCCTTAGCCAATCATCAACAATCAACAACCCAAACCTATAACAATCCATGGTTTTCTATCAAACCCATCAACACATATCTCATGAACTAGAGTCTATAATCATTAATCCAATGTTAGAATCAATTAGAGGGTGAAGACATTACCTCTTTGAAGTTCAATCCCTTGAATTCGAGTTCTAGGGTTTCTTCTCTCAACAATGATGTCCCAATCGAACATATAATGATATGGAGGGTTTAACCATGTTAATAAGATGTTGGAAAATTAAAATTAACTTAGAATCACCATTAGAACTTACCTTGGGTGGTGGAGGGACCCTTAAGGAGTTAGGTTTTTGAGAGCTTTCCCTTCTAGAGTAAGTTTTTATGTTTTGGGGCTGTAAGGATGAAGTAGGGCTTTAAAATGACTTCCCAAGTGCGCCCTCGTGCACCTGTAGGACTGACCGCACACCTGACTGTGCAAAATGGCAGGAACACTGCCACATGTGCGCGGCCGCGCTCGGGCCGCGCATATCGCACATTGTTCTATGAAATACACATAACGTTTTTCACAGAGATCCGTTTGGGCTCCACAATAGATCGTTGGAAATCTATTTCAAAGGCCCACACTTTTCATGTTTTTTGTTTTCCCAAATACCTTACACGGTTTTCACTAAACCTCCTGCAAGACTGACCTTTTGAAAATTTCGTCGATTTTATCGAATCTTGTATACCTCACTCTTCGTCTTGATTCTAAAATAAATATTTCCACCCATACCCATACCAATAGAAATTCACATGTCTAAAATATAACCTTACTTCTCATTTATAAAATTCATACCTAAGGCGAATTTACGTGGTGTTACACCTTATGCTCGTAGGGTTACTTCTGAACTGAAATTTCGATTGTCTCCCTAGTGGCACTCTCTTTTATTTTCGTAACACTTATACGGTACATTTTACTACTCTAACTTCTATCTAAATATTTCTCAAGGATTATAATGTCGTATATGCGAGACTGAATTTCCTATGCTAGGTTTTACTACGTTTATCTTGCATGATCTACTGATTTATCTGAGACCTCTTGTCTAACCATAACTAAGTTATTCCTGAATCAACTATTAACTACTCCGCAGCCCATGCTCATCTTTATATTCTGCATAACCTCTCTTGGGTTATGTCTTTTGTCTTAATTTACCTTTGCACTGGCTCCTAATGTATCAAATGTTCGTTCGCACTTATTTATCAATAACATGTGGTATGGGAAGCCTTACTGCCTCTCCCAAGTGTCGTGCTTGCATAATGTTCTGGAATCGTAGCATATCTGTAGGATTTGAATAAATACAATATCATTTTTTTCGCTATTTTACCGCATTCTTCCTTTACTATTTCATAGTTACCTGAACCACTTAACTCCGACTTAATACGCTATATTAACATTTAACTCTATGAAGATTTACTAATAAATATTTTACCTCTTTATCTTTGACATCTTTTCACGTCACTGACTTGTCATGCCCCGAACCTGGAGGCGAGATCGGCACCCAGTGCCTCACTTAACCTAGCGTACCAACTTGTGACTGAGGGACTTTGAGCATAAAATGTCATACTTTGCGCATGGGTCCACATTGCAAGACAGTTTGCAAAGCAACATATTAAACAGAACTGAAACTAGCTATGGCTAAACATCAATATAAAGCTGGGCCAACAAGGCCGTCGTAACCACTACAACTGAAAAACCAACAAAATATACATACAAAGCCTACAAGCCCAATATGCTACACTAATTGACATGATATGTCTACAAGCCTCTACTGATGGATGTACTATGATAAGAATAGGGCCCTGGCCTACACGTAACATATATACACAATATGTATGCAAAACCCCAGACCCGAGAACTCTGAAAGACATGGAGCTTACCGATCAAGCTGAACTCGGGCAACACATACTAAGGAGGTCTACCCGTCTATCTATCAAGACTTGCACGCATGAAATGCAGCATCCCCAGCAAAAGGGATGCTAGTACGAAATGATGTACTGAGTATGTAAGGCAATAAAATATTGAAAGCTGAAATTGAAATGATAATATAATAACTGAAAGTAATTGGGATTCAAAGATGATCTGGATATATACTTACCTGCTGATACTGACTCATCTCTCTCAATATAGTAAATATAAGAGTTGTCCGGCCATAAGGCTCGGTATGGGTAACTGCTCTGCCGCAGTAGGCTCGCTCATAGGCGCTCGGTCGTACTAAGCTCTATATTTCAGAAATTCTAGGCTCGCTCATATGCGCTTAGCCATAGTAGACTTGTATATAACTTACCATTTGATGAAAGGTTGCCCAATAGGGACTGCCCACCAATTATAGCTAGGTGGTGTTGAAAATATTGTAATACTTTATATATATAAACTCTCTGCTCTCCCGAAGGAAAGAAGACAATACTTAATTGAATATAATGTCCCGATAAGGGAGAATAGTATAGCTTATGAGACTAGGATAGTGTACATAAATTCAGGAATAAGAACTTCTCTTTATGCCTCGTTATCAAACGCATGTAGTTACATGATCATGGCAAAATGAAGGAAAAGTTTAGCCTTAACATACCTTAACTCCCTTGAGTCCTTAATATCTTCCAAGCAATTCTTCAAATAACTCAACTCAATCTACCACAACATAAGGAGATTCAATATCAGTGCTGAGTAATGGCTAAGTCCGCAACTTAAACTAGTAGCTCGATTACGTAAATTTAGACAGCATCTTCCCTGTAACATGGCCCTACTCCAATAATATATACTAAAAACAACAAAAACACAACAATAACAACATGTATGCATCATTCCGAGCCTTATCTCCGTCACAATATACTACAAAATCGCCCACACATCCTAATCACTTCATACATAAAATGACAACTAAAGTAGTATAGAACAACCTAAAAAATGTAACGATGAAGGACCAGTCCACCATTCCGTCATTATGTGGGTTTTTTCCGCATCTTTTCTCCTCCAAAAACTCCATAAAACATCATAATAAGAGGCCAACACGAGTGGACTACAAAATAGTCCACTAAAAGTGAAATAAATCAATTTCACGGCTTCTGATCGCCGTCCCGTGAGTTCTAACTATTAGGAAATGAATTTATGAACCTTCCTTGACATTTAAAATCTTAAATATAGAAAGTAGTCATTTTCTTAACTATGAAGTACCTTCCAAAACTCAAACTACAAAGAAAAAGAGAGGCGATATAGAGATATTTACGTTGTAAGGATCGTTCTAATATTATCACTTCTTGATTTCGTACTGGGGATGTTGATCTTATTTGGAACCCTTGTAGAGAGCTTTAGGTAAGTTTTTGGGAGTTCTCTTGTCGTGTTCTGTGAAAAATGAAGAGAAAGACGATTTAAAACCCTATATATATCAACTTTGTAAAAGTCAATGAGGTGCTAGTTTGGCATCCTAGCATTGGCCCTTCTTCTGACGCTTTTATCTTTTTATCCGGATGTCGTATGAACTAACGGTTAAGAGAGTAGAAACTAAATTCCAAGACCTTAAATTTGGTATATAATATGTTTGATAAAAACGTTATATAATAGACGAAATGTATTGCTCAAAAAGCTTCAGTGTCACACATATTTGTCACCTATGCAGTATCGCAAAACTGCATGTATCTCTCTACACCAATGTCATATCGACGAACAATTTAATGAGTTAGAAGCTAGACTCGTAGATCATCAATTTAATATGTGGATCATTCCATAGTTCCAAGTACATTGGGAGAAATTATCAACTACATTTGACCTAATTTTCAGCATATTTATGAATGTAACTTGTGATGATCTTTGCCAACTTTTGTTCCACAACTCTCTTGACTTCAAAACATAATAAAAACTATATTAAGACAAAAATAACTCATAACATACTATCCTTATCATTTTTTTCACCCTAGTCTTACCCGAAAAGTACATGTTTTAACATTCCCAACTTGTCGACTTTCGACGTAACTTATTTTCTTCAATTGATTTAGCTCTAGGCCTTCCAACCCTCTTGGTACTTGCAGTCCATGATCATAAATATTTGTAACCTTCAAGTTCACATGATTAACTTACTTTATGAAATTTCAAAGTTGATCTCATTTTAGAGCTTACATCAATTGACTTACGAGATACTCTCGTGTACAAAACTATGGGGTGTAACATTATACTAGATGGCTAAACAAACATATGTATCACATGAAAGAAAATATCTAATTATGAAACTCATATAGGTGAACCTTACAAACATGTTGCAACAGTCCAAATTTAGAGTAAGGCAATACTCCAAATAAAGGTAAAGCTATACAACAACAACTCAACATAGAGGTTCTTTGTATATGGTGAACTTAGTGTGAGCTGGCTGACTTTGTTTTCAACTCATACATAGGTTGGAATTGCAACATTAATACTTTTAAAGAGAATCAACAGTGTAAATTCAGTCAATACAGTCATGACTATTCATTTTTAGTTATTGTTGAAGACATCCAGGACATGATCAAGACATTCAACAAATATACAATTTATAGACCACAACAAGGAATTCCTAAGGGTTTATACAAATCATACTCCTAATAAATCATCAAGTTCAGATAACATTTCCCTGGATCCTTATGAGACTTTAGGGATTAAACTTGGTTCAAAGTTACCATAGATCAAAGATTAGGACAATTCTAGATAGAATATATAATCAGGAGCTGAACAAGAGCAGGAAAGATTTAGTTAGATACTTAAACCCTTCAAATGTAGTGATGACTCTTATTGTTACACCCCACATTTTCGTACGTGGAAGTACGCCATAAGTAAATTTATGAAAGCTTGAAAATAAGATGTTACAACCCGCATTTTTATACGTTAATGTTTCGTCGTAAGTTCGAGAATGAGATTATTTTTAGCTTATAAGCATTATGCCATTTCAAACAAGTGATGAGTAAATTCGTGAAGGTGAGAGGGTAAAAAAATCGAAGAAAATGAATTTTGTCGATGTTTGACATTTTGAGATAAAATACGGTCCAAGCTATAATACCCCATATTTATGGACTAGTGACATACAAGGTACTACATGACCATGATAGCAAGATGTATAAAGAGTGTTAAAATTGAGTAGTATTATAAGTAATTTTAGGTAATTCTTAGTTATGTGGATAATTGGGTAATTATTAATTTTTAGTGGGAGATTAACATGTAATTAAGAATGGTGGATAAGATTTGGGGGGGGGGGGGGATTTTTTAAAGTT
>ML291597.1:21038-53118 GCA_005239495.1 Nicotiana undulata
CCCCGCGAAGGAGCACACTTACGACCAAAAAGGCTTGCCATGATTCTTCGTGTCACGACCCGAAATCCCACCATTGGGCCATGAATGCGTCTAACATTGGACCCGCTAGACAAGCTAGCGTATACAATATCATTAACATACTAACATTAAAAATGAAGAGTTCAAGTAAAGCATCTAATATTCCTTTTCCAAATGCGGAAGCGGATAAATTTTGAAAATAACTCAAAACACTAATAACACGATTCGTTAACAATATCCCAGCACCTAGAGTCACTAACTCACGAACTGACTAAGAGGTTACTAAATACAAAGTCTGAAGAAATAATACATAAACTGTCTGAGAACTAAAATAAGACAGAATAGAAAGATAAGGATAGAGGAGACGCCAAGGCCCACGAACGTCTGCGGGTCTACCTTGTAATCTCTGAAGTGGACTGAAGGATACTCCCTCAATCAGTGTCCACCGGGTCCGGCTGCGGGATCTGCACAACATAGAGAAGTGCAGGTGTAGCATCAGTACAACCGACCCCATGTACTGAGCAAGTGCCGAGCCTAACCCCGACCGAAGTTGTGGCGATAATCTACCTGTACAGTTCTACCAAAAATATAGCAAAGAAGTGACAATTATATAACAGATAAGCAAGGGATACGGGGACAAGTAAGGGGGCAACAGGTAATTAGCAAAATGAGATGTTGAATACAATAAATAAGTAGATAAATGAATGGCATGGCATCACTCTTCGTGTTTTACTCTCGTCCTCACTATGCAACAGATAAATATATATGAAATGCTTGCAATAATAAATGAAATGAATGGCACGACATCACCTTTCGTGCTTTACTCTCTTCCTCACATTGCGATAAATAAATAATGAGTGATATGAATGAATGGCACGGCATCACCCTTCGTGCTTTACTCTCTTACTCACATTGCGATAAATAAATAATGAATGATGGTAATGAATGGCATGGCATCACCCTTCGTGCTTTACTCTCTTCCTCACATTGCAATAAATAAATAATGAATGATGTTAATGAATGGCACGGAATCACCCTTCGTGCTTTACTCTCTTCCTCACATTGCAATAATAAATAATAAATGATGTTAATGAATGGCACGGTATCACCCTTCGTTCCTTGCTCTCTTCCTCACCCAAGTAATATCAACAACAAATCACAAACTTGGCAAGGAAATCAATTACCGGAATTCAATTCACAACCACCTGACATGGGGAATGACAATCAAAGTCATACACATTTGCCCGGCAAGGGTCTCAGCTATAACCAATTCCTTACGAGGACATAACTTCCCAAAAGAACTTCTTCATAACACGATAATAATTGAGGCAATAACAAGGAATTAAGCAAAAATGGACTCACACGCATACTTTGACACACAATGCATAGGTACTTGTCACCTTACCTATGCATTGAACATGATAAACATATAACACCTAGAGCACAATATCTATTCCCTCACCAAAGTTAGGCAAGACACTTATCTCGGGTCCAAAATATAGCAATCAACCTTCTAACACCGCCTTTCCTTTAGAATTCAATTCTGAAATGGTATTATCTAGACATAATTAACTCAAGTGTATCAATAAAGACTCAATAAATCAATTCCATAGCCTAATTACCCATTTCCAAGCATTCTTCCGAAAATACTAAAATTCGACCCCAGGCCCGCTTGGTCCAAACACGAGGTTCGGACCAAAACCCAATTACCCATACCCCCACGAGTTAGAATATATAATTTGTTTTGAAATTCGACCCCAAATTGGGGTTGAATTGCCCAAAATTCCCAAAAACGTAACTCTACCCAAGACACGAAGGGCTATAACTTTCGTTTTTGAATCATCTCAAAATTCCTTGTAGATCACAAGATATAAGCCTCCGAAGTCGGACCAATGACCCAGCCCCTCGACCGCGGACCGCGAAAACACGACCGCGGCCGTGAAGCTCCCCCTCAGGTCCCCCATCGCGGCAAGCAAAAAATGGACCGCGGACCGCGGTGGTGGGTTCAAAGAACTGACCCCTTGGACCTGCAACAGTTATATTTTAGCCTAAGGACACCCCGGGACCTACCGGGGACCCACTCGAGCCCTTGGAACTTCAAATCAAGCGTTCCAGCAAGTCCCAAATCATCCCACGGACTTATTCGAGTAATGAAACCACCAAAATAACATCAAAAACAATGAATTAAACTTCAAAATCCATAGAATTTTCTCAATCTTCATAAACTATCAAATTCTCCATTTTTTATCTGAAACACGTCAAACCAAGTTCGTTTTACATCAAGTTTTACAGATAGCTCATATAACACATATTAAACCTGTTCCGGGCTCCGGAACCATAATACGGGCTTGGTAACACAGGTTTCACATAAGAATTCATTTTCAAAACTTGTTATTATTTTCAGAAAACAATTTTCTTTAAAAATTCATTTCACGGGATTGGGACCTCGGAATTCGATTCCGGGCATACGCCCAAGTCCCATATTTTCCTACGGACTCTCCGGGACCGTCAAATTACGGGTCCGGGTCCGTTTACCAAAAATGTTGACCAAAGTCAACTTTAATCAATTAATTATTATAAATTTCAACTTTTCATCAAGTTTTCACATAAAAGCTTCCCGGATACACGCCCGGGCTGCACACGCATATCGAGGTGAGATTATTGGAGGATTTCGGGGCCTCGGAACATAGATTTAGCTAAATTAACATACACGGACCTTGTGGGTCATCACACTTCGCCTCCCATCGGCCCACTGACAAATTGCGCCACACGCGCTTAGCGTATGGGCAGGCCAAATTTAGCCGACGAACCCAATTTGAGAGACTTCTGACTGAACCGGGGTACACAACAATGGCTGCAGTGGTAACAAAACATCGCATAACATAATTAAGGCACAAGAAGAAGAAAGACGTTTGATGGGTATGCATACTTACGTTTCATGTTCCATTCCTCTAGGAAAGGCATCTTTTCCTTCGGACTCAAATCTGCAATCGTGATGCGGACGCAACGGATCATCCACCCTCTGTCCCTAGCTTCATCTATAAAGGCAATAAAGGCCTTCGAGGCCCGCCGCTGAAGTTTGATCAGACCACCTCGATAAAGTCGGGGGCTGTACATTCAGATCAAGTGGTTGAGGGTAAAAAGGCACTCCCCCAACCATGTAGACAAGATGCCTATTAATATATACAACACAACAGAACGACGGATGTATCCGACCAAGGGTCACCTGATATCGATCCGTAGAAGTACAGAATGACGGGGTTTAGTTGGGGTGAAGCGGGTCCCACCGGCCCAAGAGTGAATGGGTAGGTGTACATGCTGAGAAATCCAACTTCATGGGTAGTAATGTCTTCCTCGCGGGAGGGGATCTTCACCAGTGCCGAGCTGATCCACCGGCAATCCATTTTTACCTTCCCAATATCGGAGATCAAGCTGATATATCGGGAAATGGGCTCGCACCGCCCCGGCCTTAAAGGGGGGGCTGTCGATTTAAAATCAAAAGTTATCACACAAGCTCCGGGGACACAATCTTCGAGGATGGGGTATTCTGTCTTTTTCTCGTTTGATGGTCGAGAAGGGGAGGAAGTTCGTCAGCCCGAGGAACGCGGGAGGAGGTCTGTGCCATATCTTTCTTCTTGGGAACCAAAAGGGAAGGGAATATATGAGTTCGGAGAAGGAACCCGAAGTATAGATAAAATTTTAAGAACTTAAGGGAACTGCGAGATAAAGAGGGGAAATGAGGGAGTATTTATAGAAGAAACCTTCACGTATGCTATAGGAAGTCAGGGGGGCGGTCGCCATAATCAATGCATAGACTTTGTAACAACTGTACGAACACGGTCTCGCTCTCTACCTCGACGGCCACCTCGTGTGGCACGGACGATTCAACAATGGAAAGGCCAGGGATAATGATTTCAAGACGTTTCTTGTCCCTACGTTCCAAGAAACGCGGGGACTATCTGTGTACGGCTAAAATCGGGCAAGCCGATTGTATGTTTTTATGACATTTGATGGCTCATCCACGGAGGATTCCAGGTACGGCTCAACCTCGAGCCCTCATAATGTTCTTCTTCGGAGCATTACGGGCTCCGGTCTGACGGGATGAGGCAGCACGAAGATTGAGGTAAAAAGTCCGGTAATAAAGTACGAATCCGTACTTAGGCATTAACTGGTGGAATCAGTCAAGATCTTTGTAATAAATGTTGGTGTACTATGTTGGGCCCCTCCCTCCTATATAAAGAGGGCCCTAGCCATTTTGTAGAACACAACAATATATTGAATACAAGACACAAGAACGTTCTCTGCTTTAATACCAAAACATTCTCTACTTCTCTTTACTAGCTCATTTACTCGCATTTACTGCTTTCCATTACTTGTTCTTCATTTATAGCTTATCATTGATCATAAATAGTGTATCACAAGTCATAGAAATCTGTTATATCTTCATCGATCCTCTTACCCGGGCCTCAAACCTCGGTCCCAAAGACCCTCGAGGTCCACGTTGAGCCTTCGGCCTAAGGCGCTCTGGTTTGCTTTTCTTTAGCTTTATAACTGCTTTCGTTATATTCTGCTTTAACACACTCAACTACAATTGCTCAATAGCTGGTATTAAGGTAAATCACGTATCTTTAGTACCACTTAACTAAATATAATTGTAATTATCATTTTCACGGTAAACAAAAATAAATCATATATGTTTAGAACCCCAAATCAAATTTAATTGTAATTACCATTTTCAAAGTAAACAGTTTGGCGCCCACTGTGGGGCTAAATATAATAGTGATTGTTTTAGTGCTGGTTTATTGAAAATCACAAGTTATTCTTCACACTTTTTCTTGTCCAAGACTCTTTGATTTCAGGTCAAGATGTCTAACTCAGTAAATGCACATGAAAACAACAGCCCCGGGGATCACGAAGAGAATGGTGTAGCTAATTCAGGCACTAGTGTACCACCGCAAAAGCCTAAGGACACACCAAACCCATTCCCAGTGGATGTGGGTTCAGGCAACGCCTAACATGTCGATATCAGCTCCCTCACTGACAGGAGCATGGGTCGAAAAGGCCAACATGAAGCACGGAGAACCCCCACTCAAAGGAAAGAGAAGTCAGCCTCCATGTGATTTTTGAAATGCTACAGGCACAACAAGTAAAAATTACTCAGCTGCAAAGCCACCAAAAGACTTCGAGCGCAATGGCATCAGGAACGGCCCCTCGAGTCGAGAAGGTACCGGAGAGGTCGAGCATCAATGGGTCAACAGCTGACCCCGCTGTTATGAAAATGCTCGAGGGCCTCACAAAGAAGATAGAGTCAAGGTTCCCAGAGAAAGAACCAAGGCCGTGTAAGGAGAGATATCAACCTTACGTCGACAATCGAAGAAACACCATAAGATGCAACATGCCTCGAATCGATCAAAGGACGGATCGAGGTCGGAATCCTCGGGGACTTACGAACAATGCTGGGCTCAACGGGCACAAGGCCGGCGGAGGTACTCCGATCACCTGAGTACAACTTTAGCATTGTCGTTTCAAATATAATATCGGCCATGGGTGGAATCAAAGATACTAGGTGGTCAAAACCCATACTATCAGACCCTTCACAAAGGAACCCTAACCTGGTGTGCGAGTTCCACGACACGCACGGTCATAGGACCGAAGATTGCAGACATGTAACACCCCAAAACCGAGGGACGATACTGGCGCCTAACCGGATGATTCCGGTCAGGCGAACCTGGTTTTCCTTTCCTACCCAACACGTTTCCCCCTGTCTATAATATACATTGTTCCATATGAATTAGCCAATTTGAGTTCAAAGTACGATTTACAACATAAGTTCATTTTCCCCTTTTAACTTTCAACATTTGATAATCCAAAAACACATATAATACATAAAACTTTTCCAATACGGACCACGATTTCGACCGAACACCGCTACTGCCCAAAATACATATATACAACCCACATAATGTCTACGGAGCCTCTAAGAGTACTAGGAGTTTTACATAAACCTGCCGACAACAAGGCCCCGACTATACCTTTAATGATGCAACATATACAAAAGAAGACGGTATAGACTACACACGACCTCGAGAGGAAGTGGGGCTCACCAGAACTGCTGAAGGGATGAAGAAAAGGCACCACTATCGGCGAACTAGGCTACCTGCTATGGAACCACCTACATCCATATAAAAGATGTAGCACCCCCGGCAAAAGAGACGTTAGTACCGTTGAATAGTACTAGTATGTATGAACAAACTTCACTCTAAGTAAAATCAAACAGTGCACAGATAGGAGACAGTCAGAGAAACCAAACAATTACTGCACAGAGATACAGAAACAAACACAATTGAGAGTTTCATAGATTCTTGTTTCAACACAATCATGTTCCACCCTTATTTCTTCTCAACAATCCACCCTTATTTCTTCATGTTGCGGCGCGCAACCCGATCCCACCAGACAATCACATTTCAGCCTTATTACATTATGTTGCGTCACACAACCTAATCCCACCATACAATCACATTCCACCCTTATTACTTCTCACATATCACCCTTATTCCTCCTGTTGCAGCGCACAACCCGATCCCACCGTACAATCGCATTTCATAGCAACAATAACAGCCCACAATTCAATCACAAGGATTTTCATCAACAAGAATATAAATTCATTACAACCAAAAATCTTTATGAAATCAAAGCCACAATAATCCTTGCCAAACAATGAGTCGTATACGATATTGCCATAGTCATTAGTTCAATTAAATCAATCCACAACTCCTTTTCATCACTTGCTACACAGCCCTTAGCACTTAGATACATTCACACATTTGGGTTCGTTATCATTCTTTCATACCAACATATTCAAGAATTTAACGAACCTTGCACATGATAGAGTAATCACAAAGAAATCACCTTTCACAATTTTAAGTAGCATGGTAGTATGGTGATCAACTAAAACGATAAGAAAATAGAATCTTACACCTCAATACATTAGAACAATCAATTCACATATACTAAAGCAAGAAACTCATACCGAATTCTCGGACACCAACAAGGTGACTCTACGAAGATTAAAGTTAGCCATACATACCTCGAATCGGAATTCCCCTTAATTTCTATCACAATTCACCGAATCCTTCTAGCACCGTCAATCTAGTTCAATATGCGACATATTTACCTTAGAATTAGGAATCTTGAATTCATTGGAGCATTGTATCAAACACTATGTGATTATTTAGATTAACTAAACCCTTTTTAGTGAAAGATTACTCTACTTGCTCCCCTTTACTAGGTTATGGAAGATTGTTCACATGCATGCAAGGTCTCAACTTTCATTCTCAAGGACCAACCTATGTGTGTTTCATTCTAACTAAAATTTAAGAAATTGGGGAAATAGGGTGAAGGCTTACCTCTTATGATGAAGAAGATGACAACTACTCGATAAACTTTCAAGCCTCAGAGATATTTGAAGAATTAATTTGGGGAAGATGAGGACTTCTCTCTCTAGAACCCACTCTAACTTCTCTCTATTTTAGTCAGATAGATGTTAAAAATGAAGGGGAGGGGCATTTTATTAAACTAGGGGTCGGGTTTTAAAATCAAAAATTAGAAGCCCCGAAGCAGGAAATGCTGTCAGGAATGCGATCGCATTCCTGCTATGCGGTCCGCATTCCTATCGTATAAATGGCCCTACAAAATGGGCCAAAATGGGAACCGGACTGCCCTGGTATGCGACCATTATGCGGTCCGCATACATGTTATGCGATCGCATTGTGTGTCGCATAACTCCCTCCGCAAGAATCAAGGTGCAAGAATGCGACAACTATGCACCCCGCATTCTTAAAATGCGATCGCATCTTGGGCCGCATAGTTGTCCTCAAATTGGACAGCAGGCTGTCCAGGTATGCGACCACTATGCAGTCTGCATACCTGATCTGCGATCGCATAGTGGACCGCAAATCCGCGCACTTCTGGGAAATTATATCTTTTAAGTCCCGGGGTGATTTTTACTTCAAAAAGGTCCGTTTTTTAAGAATTTCTACAGTTATAACAACACAGGGACCTATTCGGACATTATTTTAGACATGAAATTTTACGGGCCTTTACATCCTCCCCCATTTAAAATCATTCGTCCTCGAATGAGTATCGGGGAATCATTTTGAAAACACAATATGCTAACCCCCAATTTTCACTAACTCCGATATTTTCTGAAAATTTTGCCAGAGTTTCCTTTGTAATTAGGCCTATCTACCTGTTAGAGAGCCCCCGAAACACATTGTTAACCAATGTTACACATTTTTAGTTACTCCCACAACTTGCACATAATTCAGTTATCTCATCAAATTGTATATAATTCAATTACTTCAACATGCTATACATAGCTCAGTTAATGCAACAAACTTGCATACCATTCAACTATCACATGAGTTGCACATAATTTTAACTATTCCCCAATATACACAAAAGTGGCACAAAATTGAGAAGTCACAATAGGGAAATTAGGAGAGTGGAGTGTTCTTGCACAAAATTTGACACGAAGGTGTAATTGCTTAGAGATGGTAGTTCTCACGACCACTACTAGACTTATTCAAACAAATGGGATATTTTTCTTTCATTTCATGTTTCTCTTCCCACGTGGCTTCCTCGACTTGTTGACTTCGCCATAACACTTTAACAAAAGCAATCTCTTTGTTTCTTAATCTACGGACTTGCCTATCAAGAATAGCAACCGAAACCTCTTCATATGACAATTCTTCACTAATTTCAATGGTCTCAACTGGCACGATGGAAGCTGGATCTCCAATTACCTTCTTTAGCTTGGACACATGAAACATTGGATGCACAAATGACATTTCAGGGGGCAATTCCAGTCTATACGCTACTTGCCCTATCCTTTGAGTGATCCGATATGGCCCGACATACCTCGGGCTCAATTTCCCTTTCTTCCGAAACCGCATCACTCCCTTCATGGGAGACACCTTCAAGAATACCCAATCATCTAATTCAAACTCCAATCTCTACGACGAACGTCCGCATAGGATTTCTGACGACTCTGAGTAGTTTTCATCCTCTCCTGAATGACTCTTATTTTTTTCATAGCTTGGTGCACAAGATCCGGTCCTAACAATTCTGCCTCACCCAACCTCAAACCATCCAATCGGAGACCTACACCTCCTTCCGTACAATGCCTCAAATGGGGCAATCTGAATACTGGCATGAAAGCTGTTGTTGTAAGCAAATTCTATAAGCGGAAAATGATCATCCCAGCTACCCTTGAAATCTAAACACAAGCCCGTAACATATCTTCAAACGTCTGAATAGTCCGCTCCGCTTGACCGTCTGTCTGTGGGTGGAAAGATGTGCTGACATTTATCTGAGTACCGAAACCTTACTGAAATGTCCTCCAAAACTTAGATGTGAACTGGGCCCCTCGATCCGAGATAATAGAAACTGGAGTGCCATGGAGTCTGACTATTTCTTTGATATACAAGTGAGCGTACTGTTCTACAGTATCGGTGGACTTAACTGGCAGGAAATGTGCTGACTTTGTGAGTCGATCCACTATTACCCAAATCAAGTCGAACTTGCGCTGAGTGCGGGGTAACCCTACCACGAAGTCCATATTGATCATCTCCCATTTCCACATTGGTATTTCCATAAGCTGCGTCAACACACCGGGCCTTTGATGCTCGGCCTTCACTTGCTGACAATTTGGACACCTAGACACAAAGTCCGCCGCACCCCTCTTCATACCATTCCACCAATAAATCTCCTTGAGATCGTGATACATTTTCGTAGAACCTGGGTGTACGGAATACCTGGAATTGTGAGCCTCTGCCATCACCCTTTCCCGAAGGTCATCCACATCCGGAACACATAGCCTTCCTTGGCACCGCAAAACACCATCATCATTGCCGAGCGAGAATGTTGTAGTCTTGTGACTCAGAATTGATTCTCTCAACTGTGCCAAAGCTGGATCCCTGAATTGTTTTCTCTTAACTTCTGCTACAAGTGAAGACTCCGCTCCATTACACACCATGACATTCCCTTCATCTGAGGCCGAAAGATAGACCCTCAGTTCGGCCAACTGATAAACCTCTCGAGCCAAAGACCTCTGACCGGCTTCCAAATGTGCCAAGCTACCCATGGATTTCTGACTAAGAGCACCGGCTACCACATTCGCCTTTCCTGGATGGCACAAAATATTCATATCATAATCTTTGAGAAATTCTAACCACCTCCGCTGCCTTAAGTTCAACTCCTATTGTTTGAATAAATACTGAAGACTTTTGTGGTTTGTGAACACGTCCACATGGACCCCATAAAGATAGTGTCGCCAGATTTCCAATGCAAACACAACTGCTGCGAGCTCCAAATCATGCGTCGAATAATTCTTCTCGTGATTTTGAGATGTTTGGAAGCATACGCTATTACCTTACCACATTGCATCAACACACAACCCAAACCAACTATCGAAGCATCACAATAAACCACCAACCCCTATGAACCTTCTAGCAAGGTCAACACTCGTGTCGAAGTCAATCTTTATTTCAATTCCTGAAAACTCTTTTCACAAGCATCGGACCGCTGAAACTTAACCGCTTTCTGCGTTAGCTTAGTCAATAGGGAGGCGAGAGTAGAGAATCCCTCCACGAACCTCCGATAATACCCAGCTAGACCCAAGAAACTGCGAATCTCTGTCGGGGTCGTTGGTCTAGGCCAATCCTTTACTACTGCAATCTTTTGGGGATCAACCAGAATCCCTTCCCTAGAAACAACATGGCCCAAAAAGGTGACTGATTCTAGCCAAAACTCACATTTTGAAAAAGTTTGCATACAACTGGTGCTGATGAAGATTCTGCAGAACTACCCTGAGGTGATTAGCATGATCTTCCCGACCTCGCGAATAAACAAGTATGTCATCAATGAAGGCTATCACGAAGGATTCAAGGAACGGTTTGAAAACCCGATTCATAAGATCCATAAAAGTTGTTGGGGCGTTGGTTAGCCCAAAAGACATTACCATAAATTCAAAGTCCCCATAACGAGTCCTGAAGGTGGTCTTAGGAATATCCAGCTCCCTGATCTTTAACTGGTGATATCCGGACCGTAAATCAATCTTGGAGAAAAACCTAGCACCTTGCAATTGGTCGAATAAATCATCTATCCGAGGTAATGGGTATTTGTTTTTTATGGTGACCTTGTTGAGCTGCCGATAAACAATACACATCTGAAGCGAACCATCCTTCTTCCTGAAAAAGAGAACCGGTGCGCCCCAAGGCGACACACTTGGCCGAATGAAACCCTATTCTAATAGATCTTTCAATTGTTCTTTTAACTCTCTCAATTCTGCTGGCGTCATCCTGTAATGTGGAATAGATATTTGTTGCGTATCTGGCAATACATCAATTCCGAAATCGATCTCTCTATATGGTGGAATCCGAGGGAGCTCATTCGGAAACACTTCAAGAAACTCATTCACAACTGGCACGGACTCAGGAGCAGGCACCTATGAAGTGGTGTCTGCAACCCGGACCAAATGACAGATGCACTCATTCCTGATCATCTTGGAGGCCTTAAGATAGAAAATAAACCTACCCCTCGGCACAACATCATTCCCTTTCCATTCAATAACTAGTTCATTAGGAAACTCGAGCCTCATAATTCTGGTTCGGCAGCCAAGTTTAGCAAAGCACGAGTAGAGCTAATCCATCCCCATGATAACATCAAAATCTACCATTCCTAGCTCAATCAGATCGGCCGTGGTATCTCGACCACACACCGTGACAACACAATTCCTATAGACTCGTGCGGCCGTAATAGAATCACCAAACGGAGTCGACACTGAGAACGGCTCATGAAGTTGTTCGGGTTTTATCCCAAAACTTGAAGCAATAAATGGAGTAACATATGACAATGAAGATCTGGGATCAATAAGAGCATAAACATCATGTGTTTGAATAGTCAGAATACTTGTGACAACATCTTGAGAAGCCTCGGCAGTCTGGCGACCACTCAAAGCATAGAACCGACTGGGTCCCCCTTGACCCTGTGCTCTACCCCTAGCTGCACCGCGCCCTGCTGGTGCTGGAGGGCGTGCTGAAGACATAGCGGCTGACGAACTGGATATCTCAGCAGTACCCCTACTTGTGCTCTGACTAGGTGCACGACAGTCTCGCTGAACATGGCCCCTCACTCCGCATCTATAGCATACCGGGATATCTAAGTAACAAGGCTCAGAATGAAACCTCCCACACTTAGGGCATGGGGCCCTCCGTTGCTGCTGGAACCTCCCACCTGAACGGCCCGACTGATGGAACCTCCTGCTTTCTCCACCTTGTCCAAAGCGACCTCCCTGCTGATAATTGTGCCCTGATGGCGGTGCACTGGCTGAGGAGAGAGCATATGACTGAGATGGCCCTGAGGACCCTCTCCCAACGGCTGATCTCACACCTCCAACTGAACTCCTAGGGTTTCCCTCTGATCAGGCCCTACTACTACTCTCTCTCTCTCTATTTTTATCTTCAATTTCCGAACCTCCGTAGCCTGCGCGAATCCCACAATCTTCCCATAGTTCATATCTGAGTGCAAAGCAGCTGTAGTAGCCTCATTGATAACCAAGGGACCAAGGCCCTGAACAAACTGACGAACTCTGGCCTCCATAGTCGGCATCATATGGATAGCATACTTGGAATAGCGCACGAACTCCATATGGTACTCCCACACACTCATGTTGCCCTGCTTAAGGACCTCAAACTCTGCAGCACGGGCTGCCCTAGTCTCGGCAGGCAAGAAATGATCCATAAACGCATCTACAAACTCATCCCACCTCTCCGGAGGGCTCCCCTCTCCACGGGAACTCTCCCACATCTCGAACCATGAATATGTTGCTCCCTTTAGACGATAGGAAGCTAACTCAACTCCCTCTGTCTCAGTAGCCCTCATAACCCGGAGAGTCTTGTATATTTCATCTATAAACTCCTGAGGATCAGCCTCTGGGTCGGTGCCTGTGAACTCTGGAGGGGCTAACCGGAGAAATTGGTTGACCCTGGAACCTGAAGAATCCCCTTGCTCGCTAGAGGACGCAGGGGAAGCATGTGATATTTGGGCCTGGGAGGCCACTAGCTGAGTCAACATCTGAATAGCTCCCCTGAGGTCCCCATCAGAAGTACCGAGACCGGAAGTTGGGATTGAGGAAGGATCAAGAACATCAGCGGGAGGGACTGTGGCACCCTCCGCTGGAGCAAGAATTGGAACAGTTTGGCCTGGAACGGAAGGGTCAGGCAGATTCAGGGTCGGGGAATCATTCTCACCCGCACCATCGGATAAGGAATTTATGGCCACACTTGGGGTGGCATTGGCCTCTAGGCCGAGTCGGGCTCTCTTCATTGGCGCCATTTACTAAAAATTGGAACATCGCACGAGTTAGAGATAGACAACCTCACCTTTCACCACATCGCACGATATAGAATAGCAATAAATGGGTATTTTCCTAAATGTCCATGCATCCCCCTAATTATAGATGTGGTCGACAACACACCGCTAAGAATGGCTCTACTAGACACGGCTCCGATACATCCTAGGACACTTTTAAAACCTTAGGCTCTGATACTAAGTTTGTCACGCCACAAAACCGAGGGACGAGATCGGCGCCTAAACGGATGTTTCCGGTCAAGCGGACCTGGTTTGCCTTTCCTACCCAATGTGTTGCCCCGTGTCTATAATATACATTGTTCCATATGAATTAGCCAATTTGAGTTCAAAGTACGATTTACAACATAAGTTCATTTTCCTATTTTAACTTTCAACATTTGATTATCCAAAAACATATATAATACATACAACTTTTCCAATACGGACCACGATTCGACCGAACACAGCTACTACCGAAAATACATATATACAGCCCACATAATGTCTACGGAGACTCTAAGAGTACTAGGAGTTTTACATAAACTTGCCGGCAACAAGGCCCCGGGTATACCTTTAATGACGCAACATATACAAAAGAAGACGGTATAGACTACACACGGCCCCGAGAGGAAGTGGGGCTCACCAGAACTGCTGAAGGGATGAAGAAAAGGCACCACTATCGGCGAACTAGGCTACCTGCTATGGAACCACCTACATCCATATAAAAGATGTAGCACCCCCGGCAAAAGGGACGTAAGTACCGTTGAATAGTACTAGTATGTATGAACAAACTTCACTCTAAGTAAAATCAAACAATGCAGAAATAGGAGACATTCAGAGAAACCAAACAATTACTGCACAGAGAAACGGAAACAAACACAATTGAGAGTTTCACAGATTCTTATTTCAACACAATCATATTCCACTCTTATTCTTTCTCAACAATCCACCCTTATTTCTTCCTATTGCGGCGCGCAACCCGATCCAACCAGACAATCACATTTTAACCTTGTTACATTCTGTTGCAGCGCGCAACCCGATCCCATCATACAATAACATTCCACCCTTATTACTTCTCACATATCACCCTTATTCCTCTTGTTGCGACGCGCAACCCGATCCCACCGTACAATTACATTTGATAGCAACAATAACAGTCCACAATTCAATCACAAAGATTTTCATCAACAAGAATATAAATTCATTATAACCAACAATCTATATGAAATCAAATCCACAATAATCCTTGCCAAACAATGAGTCATATACGGTATTGCCATAGTCATAGTTAAATTAAATAAATCCACAACTCATTTTCATCACTTGCTACACAACCCTTAGCACTTAGATACATCCACACATTTGGGTTCATTATCATTCTTTCATACCAACATATTCAAGCACTTAACGAACCTTGCACATGATAGAGTAATACAAATAAATCACCTTTCACAATTTCAAGTAGCATGGTAGTATGGTGATCAACTAAAACGATCAGAAAATAGAATCTTACGCCTCAATACATTAGAACAATCAATTCACATATACTCAATCAAGAAACTCATGTCGAATGCTCGGACACAAACAAGGTTACTCTACGAAGATTAAGGTTAGCCATACATACCTCGAAATCGGAATTCCCTTTAATTTCTATCACAATTCACCGAATCCGTCTAGCACCGTCAATCTAGTTCACAATGCGACATATTTACCTTAGAATTAGGAATCTTGAATTCATTTGAGCATTTTATCAAACACTATGTGATTCCTTAGATTAACTAAACCCTTTTTAGTGAAAGATTACTCTACTTGCTTCCCTTTACTAGGTTGTGGAAGATTGTTCACATGTATGCAAGGTCTCAACTTTCATTCTCAAGGACCAACCTATGTGTGTTTCATTCTAACTAAAATATGAGAATTTGGGGAAATGGGGTGAAGGCTTACCTCTTATGATGAAGAAGATGACGACTACTCGATATACGTCCAGGCCTGAGTGATATTTGAAGAATCAATTTGGGGAAGATGACGACTTCTCTCTCTAGAACCCACTCTCACTTCTCTCTATTTTAGTCAGATAGATGTTAAAAATGAAGGGGAGGGGCATTTTATTAAACTAGGGGTCAGGTTTTAAAATCAAAAATTAGAAGCCCCGAAGCAGGAAATGCGGCCAGGAATGCGATTGCATTCCTGCTATGCGGTCCGCATTCCTGTCGCATAAATGGACCTCAAATGGGCCAAAATGGGAATCGTACTGCCCTTGTATGAGACCATTATGTGGTCCGCATACATGTTATGCTATCGCATAGTGCATCGCATGGCTACCTACGCAAGAATCAAGGTGCAAGAATGCGACAACTATACGGTCCGCATTCTCAAAATGCGATCGCATCTTGGACCGCATAGCTGTCCTCAAATTGGACAACAGGCTGTACAGGTATGCGACTACTATGCGGTCTACATACCCGATCTGCGATCGCATAGTGGACCGCAGATCCGCGCACTTTCGGGAAATTATATACTTTATGTCCCGGGGTACTTTATAATTCAAAAAGGTCTGTTTTTAGGAATTTCTACAGTTATAACAACACGGGGACCTATTCAGGCATTAATTTAGACATGAAATTTTACGGGTCTTTACAAGACAGCTCCGAGAAGAAGTAACCCGACTAGTTAGCAAAGGATACCTCCAAGAGTTAAATAGCGGCCGAGCTGTAAATCTTCTTCGGGGAAGAAAAATAGCTCTGAGGAGCGGAACGAGAAAATCGCACCACACTGTTCATATGATCATCGGGGGGACGGACGTTCCCCAGGACCCGTGATCAAGCGGGCAAAATTATCCGATGCAACGGTAGGGCAAATTTGGGGCCACATGCCTGAAGACACCATTGCATTCAGTGAGAAGGACTTCGAGACCTTGTCTCATCTGCATAACGATGCGCTTGTAATTTCTTTTCTCTTGAATAACATTCAAATTAAATGTGTACTCGTGGATCCAGGTAGTTCAGCCAACATAATCAGGTCGAAGGTGGTGGAGCGGCTCAGACTGCTCGATCAAATCGTACATACCTCACGAGTTCTCAATGGGTTCAATATGGTCGGTGAAGCAACAAAGGGGGAGATCACCCTCCCGGTCAACATGTCTGGTACGATTTAAAACACAAATTCCATGTCATTGAAGGTGACATGAGGTACAATGCATTGCTTGGGAGACCATGGATACACAACATGAGGGCAGTGTCATCAACTCTTCATCAAATGATGAAATTTCCAATAAAAGACGATATAAAAATAGTATATGGGGAGCATCATGCGGCAAGGGAGATGTTCGCGGTTCACAGCAAAGCACCAACATCCATGCCCTCCACCTCGGAGGAGCCTGAGGGCAAACAAATCCCCGAGGACGACGAGGAAGACTTCTTGCTCCCGGAACCTTCGTTGCCCCCGAAGAATCGGATGCACTTAAATCAACAATTGAAGAACTGGAGGAAGTTGTTCTGGTCGAACATCTCCCGGATCAAAAGGTATACCTGGGAACAGGACTAACCCACGAACTCAGGAAAAAACTCATTCAATTTCTTATTAATAACATCGACTGCTTTGCTTGGTCCCATTTAGACATGACATGGATCTCGCCGGAGATGACCACCCATCGACTGAGCGTCGATCCCAGGTTCAAACCGGTGAAGCAAAAAAGAAGACCTCAATCCGAGGTAAAGCACACATTCTTCAAGGACGAGGTAACAAAGCTCCTTAAAATAGGATCTATTAGGGAGGTAAAATACCCCGATTGGCTGGCCAATGTGGTGGTAGTCCCCAAAAAAGGGAAATAAATTAAGAATGTGCGTAGATTAGAAGGACTTGAATAGAGCATTCCCAAAAGACTCATTCTCGTTGTCCAACATCGATCGCTTGACTGATGCTACGGCCGGCCACGTGATCCTCACCTTTCTCGATGCCTATTCGGGGTATAATCAAATCCAGATGAACCCCGAGGATAGGGAAAAGACTTCATTCATCACGAAGTACGGTACGTACTGCTACAACGTGATGCCCTTCGGGATAAAGAACGCGGGAGCCACGTACCAACGCCTATTTAATAAGATGTTTGAACATCAAATAGGCAAATGCATGGAAGTTTATATTGATGATATGCTAGTTAAGTCCTTGCGCGTAGAGGACCATTTGACTCACTTGCAGGAGACATTCGACATCCTTCGAAGCTACAACATGAAGCTCAACCCCGAAAAGTGTGCCTTCAGAGTAGGTTCGGGAAAATTCTTAGGCTTCATGGTGTCAAACAAGGGGATTGAGATCAACCCCGACAAAATCAAAGCCATCGAGGAAATCACGGTGGTAAACAATGTGAAGGTCGTGCAATGGCTGACCGGGCAGATAGCGGCCTTGGGCCGATGCATATCCAGATCATCGGACAGGAGCCACCATTTCTTCTCCTTGCTCAAACAAAAAAACAGATTAGAATGGACTCCGGAATGCCAACATGCCTTGGAGGAGTTTAAGCGATACCTATCAAGCCCACTTTTACTTCACACCCCAAAGGAGGATGAAACATTATACCTATACCTAGTCGTATCCGAGGTAGCGGTAAGTGGGGTGCTTGTTTAAGAAGAACAAGGTACACAATTCCATATCTACTATGTGAGCCGGACCTTGGGAGATGCCGAAACCAGGTACCCGCTTCTAGAAAAATTAGCTCTTGCATTAATTAGTGCATCTCGAAAGTTAAAGCCTTAATTTTAATGCCATCGTATTTGCGTTTTAACAACATACCCTCTCCAAAGCATATTGCATAAGACTGAACTATCAGGCCGATTGGCCAAATGGGCCATCGAACTCGGGGGATATGATTTGAATATCAGCCCCGAACGTCTATCAAGTCCGAAATGTTGACGGACTTCGTGGCCGACTTTACGCCTGCCCTTGTTCCCGAGGTAAAAAAAGAACTCCTACTAAAAACGGGCACATATTCAGGGGTATGGACCCTATTCACCGATGGTGCCTCAAATGTGAAAGGGTACAGGATCGGCATTGTTCTAAATCCACCTACAGGCGGCATAATTAGACAATCTATAAAAACTGCAAAATTGACTAACAACGAAGCCGAGTATGAGGCTATGATTGCAGGTCTAGAATTGGCCAAGGGCCTAGGAGCCGAAGTCATCTAGGCAAAGTGTGATTCCCTCCTGGTGGTAAATCGGGTAAATGGGAGCTTCGAGGTTCGAGAAGACAGGATGCAAAGATACTTGGACAAAATTTAGGTCACATTGCACCACTTCAAAGAATGGACCTTGGTCCATATACCTCGGGAAAAAAATAGCGAGGTTGATTCCCTCGCAAACCTAGGATTGTCTGTCGAAGAAGATGACATGCTCCCAGGGGTCGTGGTTCAGCTTTCCAGATAAGTGATTGGGGAAGACCACGCCGAAATCAACTCCACTAGCCTGACATGGGATTGGAGAAATAAATACATCGACTATTTGTGAAGTGGGAAACTACCCGCGGACCCAAAAGAATCGAGGGCCATTCGAACCAAAGCAACTCGATTCTCACTTGACAAAAATGGGAATCTATACAGAAGAACCTTCGATGGACCCCTGGTGACATGCCTGGGACTGGAGGACACAGATTACGTGCTCCGAGAAATCCACAAGGGTACCTGCGGGAATCACTCTGGTGCCGATTATTTAGTATGAAAGGTGATCAGAGCAGGTTACTATTGGGACAGCATGGAAAAGGACGCTAAAGAATTCGTTAGGAAATGCGACAAATGCCAAAGATTTGCACCGATGATTCACCAACCCGGTGAACAATTTACATTCAGTCTTGTCACCATGGCCGTTCATGAAGTGGGGGATGGATATCGTCGGACCCCTACCAACGGCACCAGGTAAAGCTAGATTCATTATGTTTATGACTGACTATTTCTCAAAATGGGTGGAAGAGCATGCCTTCGAGAAGATAAGATAAAAAGAAGTCATTAACTTCATATGGGACCATATCCTATGCCGATTTGGTATCCCTTCCGAAATAACCTGCGAGAATGGAAAGCAGTTCATCGAAAGAAAAGTAACAAAGTTCCTCGAGGACCATAAGATCAAAAAGATCATGTCGACACCCTATCACCCATGTGCAAATGGTCAGGCCTAATCCACAAACAAAACAATCATTCAAAACTTGAAAAATATGTTAGAAAATGCTAAAGGTAGATGGAGGGAAATGTTGTCCGAGGTTATATGGGCATTTAAACAACTCCAAAATCGAGCATAGGGGAAACAACATTTTCTCTGGTGTACGGGCCCGAGGCTTTGATACCTATTGAGGCTGGAGAGCCAAGCGCCAGATTCTGGCATGCTACCGAGGGATCAAATAATGAGGAAATGGCTGCAGCCCTCGAATTACTGGATGAGAAGCGAGAAGCTTCACTGGTCCGAATGGCCACCCAAAAGCAAAGAATCGAAAGATACTATAATAGGAGAACAAACCTCCGACATTTCGAAGTCGGGGACTTAGTCTTGAGAAAGGTCACCTTAAACACTCAGAACCCTAATGAAGGAAAGTTAGGCCCGAGCTGGGAAGGACCATACCATGTCCTCGGAGTAATCGGCAAAGGGTCCTACAAACTCGGCACCATGGAAGGCGAACGACTTCCAAGAAATTGGAACATATCGATGCTCAAACGTTATTATTGCTAAGGTTAAAAACCTTTCCTACTTTTCATTATGTGTTCCACACTAAACTCCTACAGATGTCTGATGGAAGACATCGAAGTATCCTCCGACTCGAAGACCTTGGGTTTTAAAGCATGCGTTGCACTCTTTTTGTTCGTCCGAGTTTTATCCCAGAAAAGGGTTTAATGGCGAGGATTTTAACGAGGCAACATATATACGCTACCTAAGGAAAAATCAACAAGTATTCAAGGCTTCTATTCAGTCAACCTCGAATACTGGGGGGCATCACCCCGAGATATCACCTCCTCGAAGAAATTGAAGCAAGCCAAAGAAGATCCCGATAGGAAAATGATGTATCGGGCCAAACGATCAAATGAACCATGTCCGCATAGAAAAATCGAACCCTCGACGGTAAAAATATGTATACTTGTACCAAGTAATCATAGCAGCATCTTTCATACAATGCTTTGCGCTTTCAAAGAATTTTTTATCACAAGAAATGTCTCCAGATCCAGAAATGTCCTGGACACTCGGGGACTGATGTCAAAGACTCGAAGCCCTAAGACCTCAGGGCCGAAAACTTCGAGCTCGTAAGCCTAAGTTTACAAAGAACGGTCCTAGATCCAAAAATGCTTAACGACTCGGGGACCGTCATTGACTGTCTCCTCATCGAGCTATCAAAGCTCGAGGCCATAAGACCCAAAGTGGGCAACCTCAAGCCTGAAAGCCCTCTGCATGGCGGCACCAAATATGTAAGTCCTACGGGCATGACTAAATCTGTAAGTCCTGCGAGCATGACCGAATCTATAAGTCCTACGGGCATGACCGATTCTTTAAGTCCTAAGGGCATGATAAAAATTGAAAGACTAAAAAAGGCACAATCATCAAACTTGTAAGATCTCAAGTAAGGCATGTCCAATTTGAAAGACCTTATAAAAGGCATAATCCCGATGTTAAAGTCAAGGTTGTATAATAACACTTGTAAACCCCTCAAAAGGCATACCCTCGATATAGACGCCGAGACTATCTCATCGGGGATTGAAACAATACGACCAAACACAACGACTATGGTCAAAAGACTATGGCCAAGCACAACGACTACGGTCGAAAGTCCACGGCCAAATACAACGACTACGGTCACAAGGATCCGAAAAAACTAACGTGACTCGAGGACGCCCGATCGTCGCCATAAAATCACAAATACTTCAAAAATACTTCAAGAAGAACCGGTTAATCAGGCTACCCTTGGCATAAGCAGAAAAGGCTTCGAAACAGTTCAGCCATCAAGAAAACCCTCCCGAGGTGTTCATTTATCGTCGAACAAACGGCTCACAATTGAGGTTCTTATCGAATCGTTGAAGAGTCGGACGAACACAGAAACTCGAAAAAAGTCTTTTACAAGGGAAATATAGCCATACTTTAGGTCATATCGACCCAACGCGTAAGAGCCTAAGCGCCAGCTTAAAAAGCCTCAAGGCCAATTCAAAAACCTAAGGGTCGATGAGCTCGAGTCGAAACCCGACTCGAACACTAAGCCCCAAATGGTTAACTAAAAATGCCTAAGGGAAAATACATAAGAGCCTACGAGCCAACTAGCCTCAGGGCCGACTAGAGGTCATACCGACCTAACACGTAAGATCCTAAGAGTCAGCATAGAAGAATATCAAGACCGATTTTTAAGACCTAAAGGTCAACCAAGTGAAAGATTGATTGAGGGGACAAACCCCATACGGTCGATTTCCAGCCACTGCAAAATCGCCCGCCAAAAACAGAAACCTAAGGATTTACTCTAAGGTCCAAATCTCGGACTGAAGGCTGAACGAGCATTGCAATCTATTACAAAAAAGCAAAGGCAAACAGAGAAATGATGAATGATGAAAGGCTTTTTCTATATATATTGAAAGATCAAAATGGCGTATTTACAGGAGTTGTGCCTTCAACGGCTCCCTCGGGGGTTGTGCCTTAATCAGCTCCAGCTCTATCCCCGGGTTCTTCAACGGACTCTTCCCTCTCGGGGACTTCGCCTTCATATTCATCATCATCCAAGCCACTTCTCGATTCACCTTCAGAAGTGAGCAAGGCAGCATCCTCCTCTTCTAGGGTCTTCACCCTCTCAATCTCGGCAGTCAGATCGATGCCCCCAACATGTATGTCTTCGAGAGCCTGCCTCCGAGATTTTAACCGAGCATACTCCACAGCTTATGTCAATTGCAACTCGTCCTCCTCGGTACCTTCCTGGACTGAACATTTACGGCTACTGAATCCTCTTTGTACGAGTATACGAGTGCTTCGGCATCAGCCCTAGATGCAGATAGCACAACGGCCGACTCGGCAAAAAGATCTTTGTTTTTATCGTGAAGCCGATGTTTGACCAAGGTCACCTTCTCCTTGAGAGTACCTCTCTCAGTGGTCATCTCACTCACGTGCCATTTGAGTTTGAGAATTTCGGCGTCTTTGGCTTGGAGATCTTCCTTCATCACAGCATTTTTATTCTCAAACTGCAAATATCAGCCCGAAGGTGTCAAAACACTAAAGTCGGGTAAATATGCAGACAAAAACAAATAGAGACTATATTACCTGCTCGACAAGACAAGTCCTCTCCCGGGATGCCGCCTCCAAACAAGCCCGAAGGCCATGGAGTTCCTCCTCCTTCTTGGCAAAGGAAGCTCTAAGCTCGTTAGCCCCCGAGGTAAGCCTCCTACACTCACCTTCGTAGTGAGTCAACTCGGCATGAAACTTGGCGAAGTTCTGATTATAAAGCACCTTGGCCTGGAAGGACGAAAGGAACAAAGTAAGGAAGGTGGAGTCCTAGGCACCGAGCAAATTTACAAAAACATTACCTGCTCCTAGAGCCTCTCGATTTCACTAAAAACAGGTGAGGCGTCGAGCTCAGGGTTCTCCCCGACTATAGTAAATAGCCCTTCAAACATATTTTTATCCCCAGTGGATGCCCCTACATCGGGAGATTCTCTATCTTGGGCATTTTGCAGCTACCCCGAAAGTAAGTCGGTTCCGGAGGGGAATCACTCACTTCGATGATCCCGGATGGATCGATCGGGGCATTTTCCTGCCTCTGAGGAACCTCAGAACTAGACTCCTTCTGCCCACCTACCAAAAATACCCCAGCTCAGGGAGTTAATTGGCCAGCAGCCAGCTTGGGGACATTACCCGATGCATCCTCGTTGGTCTCTTCTCCCCTCCCACGGGCACTATTGAAGAATCAGTTTTCTCCTCTCCCCCAACTCCAAGGCTCTCAAATATCTATGGGATTGAAGTTGTTGAACCAGCCTTAGTTTCTTTCACTTTGGCCTTCTTTGATTTCGAAGGCTCAGCTGGCGACTTCTTTCTTTTCTTCATCTCTTTGTCAAACTTCGGGGTATCTGCTTCCTCAGGCGGTGCCTCCCTCATCATGGAGGCCTCTCCTAGACCTGCACAAATACAAATATGTTCATGGGATGCGAGGGTGTAATCAGTTATGTTTCTTCTAAGAAATGAAATTACAACAAGGATAAAGGCTTACCATGGTTCTTTGCTTCCCACCGAGCCCCTAACAAATCTCGCCACACACGCTCAATATATGGTCAAACCAAATCTAGCTGGCCAATCCATCCCGAGAGATTCTTAACCGCACCAGGGTACACTGCAACATCTACATCAGTTGAAGGAGTTAAGTCATGGAGAATTAATCCAAAGGAAAAAAATACCTGACTAATGTATCCACTTACGTTTCATGTTCCACCTTTCGGGGAATGACATCCTTCCTACCGGAACTAGGTCCGAGGTCCTAACTCAGACAAAATGGCTCATCCACCCTCTGTCCCTAGCCTCGTCAGTGCAAGCAAAAAAGGCCCTCGAGGCCCGGTGTTGGAGTTTAATCAGGCCACCACGGAAGAGTCGGGGGCTATACATCCTGACCAAGTGGTCAAGGGTAAAAGTCATCCCCTTGGTCATGCTCGTGAAATCTATAGTCATGTAAATAATGCGCCAAAATAACGTATGTATTTGGCCGACTTTCACTTGATATCTCTCGCAGAAGTCGAGGATCACGGGGTCAATTGAGGGACACGATGGTTCCACCGGGCTGAGGGTAAATGGATAAGTATACACACTAAGAATGCCGGCCTCGTATATGGTTATATCTTCTTTCCGAGAGGGAATATTCACCAGCACCGTTTCCCCCTAATGGCAGTCTGCTTTCACCTTCTCGATATCCGGTATTAAGCTGATATACCGGGACATGGGTTCGCACCATCCCGGCCTCGAGGAAGGTTTATCGACCTTGAGATTGGAGGTTATTTCACATGCCCCGGGGTTGCACTCTTCAAGACGAGGAGATACCGATGCCTTGCCCTTAGATAGGCGAGAAGAAGAGGAAGGCTTATCGCCTTGGGAAACATTGGTGAAAGTCTTTGCCATTCCTTTAAAAGATTTCAGAAAAGGGGAAGAAGTGTAATTAGAGAAAGAACACAATGGAGAAATGAGAAGAACTCTTTTGGAGGCTTGAGGTTGTGGTGAAAAATAATAAGCGGAGAAAGATGTATTTATAAGGGCCTGTCATGTATGTTAGGGGAGGCCAAAAGGCAACCGTCGCCGTAATCAATTCAAGGGCTGTATGGACGCGGCCTCCTGGGCCCCCCCTTTGTCACTTCAACCGCTTGGTATGGCGTAACTGATGTAGTAATGGAAGCATTTAAGGGTTGGTAATTCAAATCATTTCTTGTCGTTTCAATACAAGAAACGCGGGGACTATCTGTATACGGCTAAATCACACATTTTTAAAACCAGACATTTTTAGAACCATAAATCAAATTTAATTGTAACTACCATTTTCAAGGTAAACAAGTATATAAAGGATATTGACGGCCTTATAGGCCCGTACACCATATGTATAAGTTGGTATATCATGGTGGGTCATCCAATGTCGAGTACCCCCTCATGCTTTATTCTAGTTATCTCACAATAGCCTTTCTGTTTCGTTTACCTATGATAGTATGATACGAAATATACGTTAGGTAGGTACTCGGTTAAGTAAGGTACCAGATGCCCATCGCGGCCCATCGATTTGGTTCATGACAAAAGTGGTATTAGAGCAGTTCTGTCCTAGGGAATCTACAAGTCGTGTCTAGTAGAATCTTGTTTATAGGTGTGTTATGCACCACACTTATAAGCAGGAGGATACGGGGAATTTAGGACTGTCAATCTTTCTTCTTACTCTAGATCGTGTAGTAGAGCTCAGTTATAAGAATTTAAACTCTTAAAATCTAATTTATTCATAATACGACGATGCCTACATCTAGAAAGATGGTTGGTAAGGAATTGAATGTGGCTGTGGAATAGTTGAGTCAGAGGAACTCGATTTTGCACCATGCTTATGATGAGTAAATGTAAGGTCTCCAGCAGATTATGTGTGTACTAAGACATGTGAGCTTCTGGAAAAGGATCCCTAAGGCGTGAATATCTATCCACCCATATGGTAAAAAGCAATGAGAAATTCAGAAGGTAGATACAAGCTTCAACAAGTAAAAGGAGAAAGGTGAGAAGGGTACGAGGTACCCAGTTAATGAAGATTATCGATATTTACAATTCAGGTAGAAAAATATAAGCATTTTGAGTAACCTTCAACAGTAACAGAGGTATGTATAATTGGCCACACCCATCTCAGTTATGCCATATAGGGGCTAGCAAGTGTAGTTTAAGAGAAGGACGGGATATCAGAATTCGGCTGGGGTTAAAGTAACCAAAATGTTGACTGGATTGTTTGTGTTAGTTGACATTTCCGAAGGATATTGCAAATGTGCTAATAGATCTCCTTGTGAGACACCCAGATGATGCACTCTAGAACACTACATCTAGATATGGATACTAGAGTGTTCAAAAAAATAAAATTTATAAAGATAGGCAACCTAAAGAGCCAGTGGATGGAGTAAGGGGAGCTAAAAGCAAGAGAATGTCTTGTTGAAGTTTTCAGAATAAAGTGATAGACATAAATGTTAGCGGGAAATAAGAAAAAAGTTAATAAAGCATTATGAGTAAGATATGATACATAGATGGAAACGGTAGATAAAAAATGACAGTACTGCAGAGTCTATAGACATGGAAAGGAAAATACGAGAGGTAATATGCCTTGAGGCAACAAAAGAGTATAGGTCATAAAGTCACATCATCATTTCGAGAAATAAGTTCGTGACCCTAACGTGATTACCAGAAGGAAAAGTTTGACCCTAGAGTAATAGAAATCAGTATGGATTTGTGAACAAGATAAACTAAACATGAATTAGGGACTGCGTGATTTGATAATGGTCAACATCATGAGAATTCAGATTGCGTTCCGACAATAATAGAATGGACAACAGAAGACGATTCATGAGAAATTCAGAGAATGGTCATTCAGGAAGACGCTTCCCTAAAGCAAGCAATTTGATAATATAATGGACAACAGAAGAAGATTCACGAGAAATTCAGAGAATGGCCATTCAGGAATACGCTTCCCTAAAGCAAGCACTGTGAGCAAAGTTAAGCTTAAGGGACTGTATGTGCCAGTTACACTAAGTATCACCCTTGGTACAGAAGGATTGATGGAAGGCGAGTAAGGGTCATCGATGATGTGAAAAGATGCCAAAGATTAAGAGGTAAAACATTTATACATAGATCATCGTAGCACTAAATCTTAGTACTCACCTAAAGGGCAGAACTTGGAGTGATATGGTATTAAGTCAGAATTAAATGGTTCTAGTAACTATAGAATTGTAAAGGAAGAATGCGATAAAAATGAGAAAGGAATGAGATTGCACTTATCCAAATCCTATAGATATGCCATAATTCCAGAATATTATGCAATCACAACGCCAAGGAAAGGAAGAAAGGGTTCCTACTCGGGATGTTATGGATAAATAAGGAGCCAGTGTGAGAGGTAAGTTAAGACAAAGGAAATAACCCAAGAAAGATTACGTAGAATATTGATATGTGAATGGGCGAAAGAATAGATAGTAGTTGATTCAGGAAGAGCCTAGTTATGGCTAGACAAGATATTGCAGACAAATCAGCAGACCGTGCAAGATAAACATAGTAAAACCCAATATAGAACGGCTACAATATACAAAACCTAATTTAGCATGCTTGTAACATTCAAACAAAATGAACAAAAGAGAAGAATGATAACTTTGCTAACCTTTTTGAGAGCAGCAGACCAAACAAAGATCTCTTTTAGTTTCTTAAGACCCCAAAACTTCAAGCTCGAAGCAGCAAAAAGTATTGAGAAACGAGAAAAAGAAATCTATAGGAAATCCTAGGTTTTTAAAATCTTAGAATTGCTCTTAGATGATTGTTCTTTTGTCTTGTTAGTGATTCTAGGTTGTCACAAATTGTTAGATGAGAACATTGAAGCCCCTTTTTATAGTGCCATTAAGGCTCTAGGGTTTCAAACGGATTGAAAATCATGAGTGGAAAGTGAAGACAGATTAATGATGATAACAAAATCGAGTGAAAAATCTATGAGATAGAGTGAAAATGGTGAACACGTTACCTGAGTGAGGAAAGATGACCGTTGAAGGAAAAACCCATTAGTCAAAGCTCCAAGGGCGAACACGAAGAACAAATAGCTCCACTGACCAAAAAGAACTTTTGCGATCGCAGCAACACCTTCGCGATCGCAAAGAAGGCTAGAAGCGATAGGTAACAGCAGGAAAACCAGCAATTTAAAGCCATTTGAAATTATCCGAACTACGTCCGAAATTCACCCGAGCCCCTTGGGACCCCGTCCAAACATACCAAAAACTCCCATAATACAACGAGGACCTACTCGAGGCCTCAAATCAAATAACAAAATCAAAACGATGAATCACACCCCTAATAATAGTCTATGAACTTGAACTTTTTAATTTCCATATCCCATGCCGAAACATAGCAAACCAACCTGAAATGAACACAAATTTTGCACACAAGTCCCGAATGACAAAACGAAGCTATTACAATTCCCGGAACCATAATTTGAATCCAATATCAAAAAGTCCACTACCGGTCAAACTTACGAACTTTCCAAACCTTAAAATTTTCAACTTTAGCCAATTTGTGTTGAAACCTTCTAGAAACATCCAAATGTAAATCCGGGCATACGCCCGAGTCCAAAATCACCATTTGTACCTAACGGAGCCATCAAAACTCCGTTTCGAGGTCAAATTCACAAAAGTAGAACTTTGTCAAGTCTCCCAATTTAAAGCTTCCTAGTTGCGAATTATTCTTCCAAAACAATCCCAATAACCTGAAAACCAAAACCAATGATTCACACAAGTCATAATACATAAAATGATGCTACTCACGACTTCAAATAGCTGAACGGGGTGAAAATACTCAAAATGACCGATCGGGTCATTACATCCTCCCCCACTTAAACATACATTCGTCCTCGAACGTGCAAAGAGTAGTTCTAAAGCCATCAAATCACCATGTAACCTTACCAGACACATACCCCAGGTGGTACCATGTCACGCTATTCCATATAGGCCTAACAACACAACATACTGAAGATCATTAGTTCAATCTTAGCCGATAGACCTTAGAATCCAATTTCCAATATCCGGAATTTCTTATAAGACCCGCATCTCGCATCTACACAGCGTATAAGTCTGACAAGTTGTATCAAGCCATCACCACATGATATACCGCATAACATAAATACTCATTGAAAAATATCCAACCACAACAGCTGCCCAAAATAACCCAATTCCGGTAATAAACCTCATGTCAAACAAAACCTCGTTCTAAAACCTCCGTACGATGCCGACAATGAAAGAACACGTAGAAACTCATAACCCTTCATCAAGTCAACGAGTAATAGAGCTCCCTCTCCTTCGACAAGGACCACAACTATTTCTAAGATGACTTCTGATATTATCCTTCCAAATACACCGCAATCAAATCCGATAGCACCCATCCTAGATCCGATGACTTCATCTTATCAAATATCAACTACTCTACTGACATGCAACACCAATACTACCTAGAGCCACAAACCGTGTAATCCATGCACCCATACGCAATAATTCAAATGTACTCAAACATGGAAAATGAGTCAAACGAGAGAACCATCCTGCAAGTTCAACTAGCATCGCCACAACGAAATGATGAGACTCCATCACACACCATAGAACCATAGCACACAAATCTAATACAAAGGATTATAACTCAATATAACTCTGCTACAAAGCGTGACCCATTCCAAACACTAGTCAATATTATATAGCTCAAGCCACCTTGCTCAAAATCAATAACCACGCGCAACTCGACATCAAATACCCAAGGTGCATGACCTTAACCACGGAGAAGCAAATGACACAATGCCACACAAACCCGAAAAAACATAACCAATGCTCACCCAATCATGCATCACCCAAATACCTATCTCGCTCAAATTTTGTTATAACCCCAATAGAACCGCACCATGTGTGCATATAACCAACGAATCACAACCCCTGATAGCATAGAAGAGTAACTCGTGGAACATATACAAACACTAACAAACACAACTGTAACTCAATGGTACACCCCTCAACAATAGTAGTACAGAGTCAACCAATCTGACCCGTTGTAGAATACACATCATAATTGGGCTTACCAATGGACCTCAAATCAACTCTGGTCACCCACAAATAGATAAATAACCTCCGAAAGTCCACAATGACTTAATAGAAACACATACTAGCATCTGGCTAGCTTCGCCCACAACTTTACAGCCCACAACCATGAAACAATCCACTTCTGAGAACTCCCTGTCTCCAAATCCATAAACACACGAATCACTTTATTTGATCTCTACTTCACCGCTCGAATGTCCAAATGATCTCTCATACATGATCATACCACGAGGAATACTTCTATACTTCTTCCGTGCCATATAGCAAAATCTGAATATCAGCACTCGCTCACCCAGGCAAGCACCACAATACCAATGAAGCATTCGTAAGTGAAAACACAATGAGCCTTTTGCAATGCACACCCTTCTCAGGCAATACCAAGTAGTAATAGCATTCACCTAGACATATGAAACCATCCATGTTGTCTAAGAATTCATGACCTTCCCTTCAAAGCTGAACCGTGACCTTGCACATGCAAATCTTGATCCCGCACAACACACCACATATATCATGCCATCAAGTGAAAAATACGAGAATCTCATAATCAACTCCGAGTCACAAGCAAACTACATACTCAATTAGCCAGGAACCTTCCATTTGATCTCATCTAGGAGAAAATTCCAATACACCACATGTTCCTCATGCCAATAGGAAAAAATCTATCCAAACCCGTGGTAGAAATCATCGACAACCCTCAAAACCTATTTACACATGAACAGACCATCAGAACTGAATCTCTCTAACCCAACCAAGCCACGCAGGTCGCCAAACCCAAGACTATTTCCAAAAAACACTTGTAGAGACTCACTACACCATAAGTACCCAAAGAACCGATCATATCCATTACGGTGTTGATCCAATGTACTACTAAACTATTATATATCTCCGAGTTCATTCCAAATTGCCTTCAAACTGATACTTCTCCTTGCTAGAATACAATAATCCTTAACCAAGAATCACCCCACGAACTCTAGCATAAACCACAACACCCTAAGGCCCATAAGCCGTTGAATTCTCTCTCAAGCGCCCCAAAAGTACCGCAACCAAGATGCACACCCTGAAGAGACCTTCTGCGAACCCAAAATTGTTTACTTCACATTCCTGATACAGATACGTAGAATCCATAAGGATATAAAATTATCGCGAGTCTCGACACCATCGAGTGTAAATCTCTATTTTTAGCCATACACAAATCTTGAAAATTCCCAATTGCCCCATATACATATTATATCTATTAGAACCATTCTCGTGAGTCATTCAATCTTCTCAGAACTCAATTGCACCACCCAAACGGGCCGAACGCCTTGTTCCAATTAGCACGACGACACCCAAAGAAGTAACCCCACATCAACACAACCAAGCGAATTCCTACTCCATTCACACTACATCCTTCAAAAATAACTACTCATAATCATGATTGACTTTTTTAACGACCATGGACATAAAACAACTTATTGCAGATTGTTACAAGATGAAGTAGAGCATATGCTAAAGTAGGGTTATTTATTAGATGTCACGACCCCAAATCCTAACCGGTCGTGATGGAGCCTATCGTGGAACTAGGCTAGCCAACCATCACCTTACTACGCGTTTATTCAATTATAACAGTTCACAACTTAATAATAAGCATGCAACCATAGCATCAATTAATATAATTAAGTCTTAGCGTCCCCATAATATTCTAAACAACTTCCCAAGAACTGGAGTCAATAGTCATAAGCATCTAAGAATGAATAAATCTAACTCTGCTAAACTATAATATATGTCTCTGAATCAAATGCTAGAACTAAATAAGGAAGGGAAGTGGAGAAGCTGTGGACGCTGGACAGCTACCTCGAAATCCTGTGAAATCTGCAACTACAAGCAAGAACGGCTACTGCTCCAGACCGTTACCTAAATCTATGCACAGAGGCACATGGAGTCTTTATGAGTACTCCAACTCAGTAGTAATGAAAATAAATCACAGTCTAAACACACAGTACAGATACACCATTCTACAAAACCAGTAAAACACCAAGTCACCATGTAGTATTCATCAAATAATAACTTCGAAATCAGTTTCCAGAAATCCTTTGAAAACAAGTACAATATCAGTATATCTCAGTAGAATTCTCAGTAAAAACCAGTTTGAAAACGAAGTAAATCATAGTTCGAAAACTCAGTAAAAATCATCATAAAACTGCCCCTCGGGCCAATATCATTTATCGTAACCATTGCCCATCAGGCATCCTCACCATCACTCAATATCAGCCCATCAGGCATCCTCACAGTCACTCAGTAACAGCCCATCAGGCATCCTCACAGTCACTCAGTAACAGCCCATCAGGCATCCTCACA
>ML291597.1:65901-84565 GCA_005239495.1 Nicotiana undulata
ACCCCCCCCCCCCAATAGAGTACTTCACGAACGCGACTCACATTTTGCTATCTCGTTGAACAATTCTACAATTTCCAGCTGCCAAATCTCAACACCACGCGAACACGTAGCAATGGACGCGGACACGAAGACAAAAATCTTCAACCTAGTGCTAACGCTACCTCAGAAGGGCAAACGCAAAGAACAAATAACTCCACTGACCAAAACACCTTTCGCGATCGCGGCCACACCATCGCAATCGCACTGAATGCCACAAGCAACAGGTAATAACAGAAAAACGAGCAACGCAAATCCATTTGAAATGATCAAAACTATGTCCGAAATTCACCCCAGCCCCTCGGGACCCCGTCTGAACATACCAACAAGTCCCATAACACAACACGGCCCTACTAGAGGCCTCAAATCACACATAGCAACATCAAAATGACGAATCGCACATCAAATCAAAATCTATGAACTTAAACTTTTCAACTTCCATATCTCGTGCCGAAACATAGCAAATCAATCTGGCATGAACCCAAATTTTGCACACAAGTCCCAAATGACATAACGAAGCTATTCTAATTCTCGGTACCACAATCCAAATCCGATATCAAAAGCTCCATTCCAGGTCAATCTTACGAACTTTCCAAACCTTCAAATTTCCAACTTTCACCAATTTGTGTCAAAACCTTCTAGAAACATCCAAATGCAAATCCGGGCATACGCCCGTATCCAAAATTACCATTTAGACCTAATGAAACCATCAAAACTCCGTTATGAGGTCAAATTCACTAATGTTAAACTTAGTCAACTCTCCAAATTTAAAGCTTCCTAGTTGTGAATTATTCTTCCAAATCAATCTCGAATAACCAGAAAACCAAAAACGACGATTCACACAAGTCATGATACTTAAAACGATGCTACTCGAGACTTAAAATAGCTGAACGGGATGTAAATACTCAAACAGCCAGTCAGGTCGTTACAGTTGTAATGTGAATGATACCTATAATATTATCCCACATTGAATAGGATGATCAAGTAGTCATACAAATCATAATATACAATATCCTATCATGTTTACAATAGCATAAGACAGTTGCCTATAACATGATACTAGCATGCGAGGACGTTCATAGAGTCATACACAAGTAAATAAAGTAAAACATATAAAGAAAATCATATACCAAAAATAAGGAATAAACATCCTAAAATCTACCCAAAGCATGGTATAACGTCGGTATCCCATATGTCGCCTTGCATATTAATCGCCCCCAAACACGTAGTATGTAGCACATACATTTATTTTAGGAAATATTCCTTCAAGTCGAGGTTAAGAACGATACTTACCATATCCCATGCTAGCTTTATTCTTCAAAATCTACCCTTTCTAGCCTTAAATCCATCAAATGAGCCTGATCTTACTCAAGAGTACTCAAGAAGTCAAATAATGCTATAATAATAAATTCCAAGTGATAAAACTTTGATCTTTAACAAAATTTCAAAGGTCAGTAGAAGTCAACTCGGGGCTCATATGGTCAAATCTCGAATTAAAGTCGAATCTCATTGATCCATAATCTCACAAGCCAAAATTTAATTAATTTCAAAACATAACCTAAATTGGTGTTCAAAACCCCCAAAATACGCTTTATTATCTTTCAAATCAAATATCTTATTTTTGCCTTTTAAATCCTTGATTCTAAGGCAAATCATGTTATAATTACAAGTTTGAGTGAAAACCACTTACCCCATCCTCTTAAGTGAAAATTATTTCGATAATAGCTTAAATATGATCTCCCTTGCTCCCAAAATGATAAAATAAAGTCCAAGTACGAAATATGAATTTATAGCAAAGGCAAAAATTCCAGCTCCGGGTGTTGGATGCGGTATTAGACGTGGAGCATCTAGGCTTCACTCCTCATCTTGGCCTGCAACGTAGGACGTCCACCTTGGCCTCCACATTTGATGCATTTTTATGCAGTATTTTACTTCTAATCACTCTCCAAACACCCCGTAACTCACCCGAGCCAACCGGGACCTCTCTAAACCATCCTAACTATTTCACATCCACCTTGGCCTCCATTATGATGCATTTAATGAAACTTTTTCACTTTCAAATCTTTCTTCAAGCACCCCGAAACTCATCCGATCCCCTGGAGACCCCTCCGAACTATCCCAACTAGTCCATATACTCTACACGAACTTATCCAACAGGTCAAAATATGTACGAAAATATTACAACTAGAAATTAAGGTCCAAACTGAACTTATGAAGTTTCTTAAGTTGTTCAAATTTCAACCTTCACATGATATGTTTGAATGACACCTGATCCCCACGACTCTTAAACCAAAGATACGTATAAGTCCAATTCATCATACGAACCTATAAAAACTTTAAATCACGAATCCAAGATCGTTTACCTAAAATGTTGAGTTTAGTCAACTCTCTTAACGTGATGCCAGGTTAGGAACTAAGGGGTCGTTTGGTTGGTGTATAACAATAGTACTCAATAGGGTGTATTAGTAACATTGTGATGAGTTATGATGAATTTATTTCTTATCAACTATTTATAAGTTTGGTTTATTAAAGGTTTTGAAAGAGAAGTTTTATAATTATACATGCTTATTCATGTATTAAAAATCATAGTTCTAATGTCATTGTTTGATATGTATAAGAATTGTACTGAATAAGGTGTATAACTAATAACTAAAAGTTAAAAACACTACCAATCAATGTATTAATAATACTAAAGCTAATACAATGTATTATTTTCCGTGATATATCCTGCCAAATGATCCCTAAGTATTATAAATCACTCTGGAACCTCTCGGGACTTGTTCCACCCATATCCACAAGTCATAAAACATCAAATGAACCTAGAGTAAGAATTAAATAGGGAAATAAGATTCTAAAACTCAAAACAATTGGTCAGGTCATTACATATAAATGATAAAAAATAATTTTCTTTCTTTCTTTTGACATAATCCCTTCGTTTCAATTTATATAAACTTATTTCCTTTTTAGTCTGTGCCAAAAAGAATGACAACTTTCCCTATTTGGAAATAAATTACCTTTATGCAATAATTTATAGTTACAAAAATATATGTGTTTTATTTTACACCACAAGTTCAAAAGTCTTTTCTTTTTTCTTAAACTCTATATCCAGTCAAATGAGTTCACATAAATTGAAACGGAGGAAGTATAACCGAAGCTTGATCGAAATTATAAATACATTTAAGGGAAAAAAAAGATTAATAAAAAACTTCTAGTTTATCTTAAAAGCTTCTTAAACTACATACAATATCCAAAACAAACACAACTAGAATAATAATGGAATTAACAAACAGAAAGCTGAGGAACCCGAAGCTTGCATCTTGTCAACGTATCTTCTCAAAAAACCTCAGACATGACCACCTTAAACTCTTTTGTCATGTCACAAAAGAAGAAGACTTCCTTTTAAACTTGAGTTTTAAGAAGTATTTAATTAGTACCACGATCCTTTCTTTCTAAATAAACATTTTTGCTTTTTGGGTCGTCCTATTTTTCTTTATAAATTTAGTTGGAGGGTATGATAAATGAGGGGAGGAGGGTTCAATTATTTATCCCACTAAAAAGATGGGAGTTCCATCGCACGTCAATCGCCTCTATGTGGTCATGTCTGATCTGATAGACGATGTACTTGCTTAGCTAGCTTTTAACTGTTGAAACCTTCTGTTCCTCAGCTTTCTGTCCCATCCACTAATATTCCCAAAAGGAATGGAGGACTCTCTCTCGTAGGCCCTGCTCCCAATCAACCAGCACTCCTTTTCCTACTTTTTCCTTTCCTAATCTCTTCACTGTTCTGCTAAGTCAGAAGACAAGATTATGAAAAGTGATACTTGTACAGTATGCAGCAATACCAGCTAGACCAAATTAATGCACAACAGAAAAAAAAAAAGCCAAGAGAAACTAATTAATCCGTCCTTACTTGGCTTATGCTCTCACGACCTTGCAGAAACTATAGCACTAGTCAAGAATATGTACCAAGTGAGAGTTAATTTGCTTCTTTATTTTCCTGTGTTTGATCGAATCTTGTTATGGTTCGGCTTGACTCTTATTGTTGTTGTTTCCAGTCCAATCGTACAAGTTGAACGCATCAATGGCCTTCTTCTCTCCCGCTTCATTAATATCTCCCGATAGAGTTTTGGCGAACAAAAGGTTTAGAGGATCAGCTTCGAGTTCTACCAAATCGGCGAAGAAATCCTCGTGAGATGAGTCTGGTAATATTGGCTGATAAGTGTCTTTAGAGAATTCGACATCACGCATTTCCACAGCAAGTTGATGATCATGCCTTAGGTCTTGTAATTCGGCCACCTCTTCCTTCACTTTTGAAACAGTAGTACTAGTGTTTTGTTCATCATCTTTTGAATTAGTGTTGTTCTTAGAGGTTGAAGTAGTAGTATGTTTGGAATTATTAGGCTGAGACCTGGTTGAGCCAGCCAGGGCATTTCTCTGGGTTGGCCAAGGATGGTTGTGCTCTGAAGTGTAGGTGATGACTAACATGTTTGGGTCTGTCCTGCTCCTTTCCACTTGTTTCCTTGCTGAACATCCCTTTGAACTACTGCATCTATAGTAGCCCCTGCATTCATTTCAGATTAATTAATTAATTTATGGAGACCCTATATTTATTTGTTCCAAAATATATATTCCCGTTTCAAATTCTGTCAACCCATTTGATTAAGCATGGATTTTAAGAAAAGAGAGAAGAATTTAAATTTATGATGTAAAATAAGACATATCCCTCGTTTCTGGTTTATGTGAATCTATTGTTTTTGGTCCGTTCAAAACAGAATGACCCTTTTTTTAATTTGAAAATAATTTTGCTCAAACTTATAATTCTAGAAGTTTTTATAACCACACAAATACACTGACTCCTTTTTGACTTGTTTAGGATCAGAAATTTCAAAAGTCTTCATTTTTTCTTAAACTCTGTGCCCAGTTAAACAAGTTCACATAATTTGAAACAGAGGGAATATATATATATTTTATGCGACTATAAATCGTTATATAAAAAAAATTATTTCCAAATAAGAAAAGTGATCATTCTTTTTTAAGTAGAATAACAAAGAAAAATGTTGGCATAAATTCAAACGGATGGACGGTGTACTAATCTAATGATTAACTGTCTTTCCTAAGGGGTGCACAAAAATATTAATTATGGACCGAAGATAGTAGTAGTAGTAGTAAATTGGTTCACTAATTATTTATTTTGAAGTGAATGAACTCTACTCACGTAAATCTTGCGAGGATGAAGGATGGAGAGGAATTGATGAACTGATGAAAAATAATGATGAGATGCATCATAGTTACTACTTTGGTTTTTATTAATCACGAGAACATCATAGGAATTTTTATTTGTACAATTAAATAGTGCCGGAGTAAGGATTTTCATTAAGGGGTTCCAAAATATAAAGAAATAAACTTAGCAAGAAGTCAAGGAGTGTCATTATATACTATATATATATATATATATATTTTAAATTACAGAGTTAAACAGTGTATTTTCGGACAAAGAGGTGTATAGGTTAACACTCCTCGGGTGCATCTGACTCCACCTTTGCAATTAAATTCATCACTTAAAACAATAATAATTGTAGTATTATCTCTTAATTTCCAAAGAAGCTTAAAAGCATCCGTTCAAAAGCTTGCTTGTTCAGAGAAGTCTGAGTAATTGGTGATTTTGAAAGAAAAATCCCAATTTGTGACAAAAAGGAAAGACAAAATCTTGTTAGAGTAAAAAACATTGTCAGTGCAGATGTACAGTTCAGTATGTTCTTTGAAGTAAGTATGAGTAATTACTGACCTTGGGTAAGGCGAGCCTTTGATTGGTTTCTGACCGTACTTTCTCCAAGCCCATAGATCTGATGGAACTATTTCTCCACCTTGCCTGCTGTTTGCTGGTGCTGGTGCTGGTATGCATACCACCTTTTTTGCCTGACTCTTTCTGCAAATTAAAATATATCTATATATATACTTCACTTTTGCACATCAAGAAACCTTTTGTATCAACTTTAATTTTTTTGCTAGTCTTTTATCTAGTTTTTGAAACTCACTGGTGCCAAGTAGATTCATTAAGGAGAATAAAATGCTTCCTATCCTACCGAAGAAATTCTTCTACAATTGTCAATGCACGGCTCGGGAGCTTTGGCTAACCTTTTGTATCGTCATAGTAAATTAATGCCTTTTCAAAGGGCAGGTGACTGAAATCTAACATACCAACTTCATGGATGAAAATTTTAAAAGGTTCCTGGCGAGTCAACTATATGTATATATATTAGTATTTATTAAATATAAATGTAAAGGTGAGACATGCTCGGAAAGTGTGAGATTTTGGACGCATCAAATGAAATCTATGGTATTTAGACGATTGATTTCTAATCGATCGACTTTACTTTTAGTCGTGTCAAAACTGTTCTACTTCTTGTTGACAGGAGATAATCATGGAAATATTTCTAGCTGAAAGTGATGGACACAAATTGAAAAGCCCCTTTCTTGGTAGTTTTTTGGATTAAAAAGTAGAGAAAGATAAACAAGTTGAAAGCTAAGTCTGCGATTGAAGAAGTAGTTCTAGATGCTTGTATTAATTTTGATTTAATGGAAAATATCACCCGGATTTCATGCATACATACATATCAATTTATTCTTTCTTTTTTTCAATTGTTCACTCAGGACCCTATGTTTGATATGGTTCATTAAAAGCTACATAGTAGGAGTAGTAAATACTGTTTACATGATTTTTCTATCTTTCTTCTACTTGTTCATTGAAAAAAGTTGAAGTCATAAAAATCTCTTAAAACTAGGCATCAATCATGTTCGTATGAAATAAATTACACAATTTGCAGTACTCTATGATCTGGGCATTACATAAAATATAGTAAGAATTTTCAACTCAAGTATGTATATTAATTTTCAAGAATTTACTCACCTTCGTTTGATACCCGTATTTCGCGGAGATGAGATCTGCAAGCCAGAGTTTTCCACTAAGCAAGTTTTAGAAGAATTAGGAGAGATAATTGCATCATTAGCAACTAATGCACCACCAGCAGCAATAACAGTGGAGGGCGGATGCAAGACTACGGCAGCAGCCGTCATCGGAGAACTGCATGGTGACATCGCCGCCAACTTGGTTGTAGGAGAGATCTGAAGCATCCTTGAAAAGATATTGCCCGTAGGTCGACTTTTCATTTCAGCCTCCTCAAGAATTTTCGGTCCGAAGAGACTAGTATTATTATTGTTGTTGTTATTGTCTTTGTTCGAGCTGAATAAGCTGGAACCGGCAGGCATCATATCAATATCATGGAAGAGTGGATCTCGCAAGTTACAAAATGGATCTCCAAAATCTTGAACGGACGGTTCTTCAATTCCAGAGGCCGAATAATTTATAGGATGGCTAGGGAACTGACCTAGCCATCCGTCAGTAACAGTAACAGCAGCCGATGATGACTCGCCAGAGGTGGTGGTGATATTATTTGCACCACTTATATTTGGTCCACTGCTACCTAGGAATATATCAGCTAAATCACCTTGATAATTATTCTCCATGGTTGTTTTTTGCAGCTGGAACTTGCTTCACATGCCTAGCTATAATTAATTGCCTTAATTTTTGCTTTCTCTATGTATGACTTTGAGAAAGAATTTTTAAGCAGCAGCAGATTCTTGATTTGACCTATTTTTATTAGTCCACAAAGAATAGTTTGGTATGTTTTGCACCAAACAGACGTAAAGAACATGCACTTGTATATATTTAGGCTAAGAATTAGGACTTGTTGTGCTCTTGTGGGTAATTTTGTTAAGAAGCAAAAGATCAGAGAATATTGAAACAAATGGTTTGTTTTGTTTGTTTTCTCCTCTTCTTCTTCTCAAGAAAGCAAAGAAAGAGAGAGAGAGAAAATGGTTTGATGGTTATTCTGAAGAGAGAAAGAGGATGAAAGGGGAGGTCGCTGACTTTTCACATAAAAGTGCTCATTTCCATACGCAACAAGTGGGGATAATAGAAAAGGCAGTATTTTAATTAAATAGGAGTAGTATTAATAATTTGATTAAACTATTTAGGGCTTTGAGCTGGTTCATTTTCAATGTGTGCCTCCATGTACATCATCAAGCGGATCAAATCAATGCAACTGTTTATGCTATTTTAACTTTAACATATATTTTGTTCTCTCTCTCTTCTAGACAAATTCTTTTATGAGCTAACTCTACAATTTTTGTTTATTTGACCTTATGGACTTTTGTATTTTTTGAGCAATTATCATACATAATTCAATTATTTTAATGTGATAAAATATTTATATAATTTTATTATTATATTTAGTGGAAAAATTAAGAGACAGTACATTACCCAAAATCTTCTTATAAGATCTTCTTTCACCTGAATTAGCATAATATACATTTTGAACTTCAAACGTATTTACAAAAAGTTTATGAGTAATATCATACAATAAGAAAAATAAATTCCAGATAATTTTTTAATTATTTACTATTATTTCCATCTCAAAATCTTATATATTATACATTCTATAATTAAATTCTACAAAGTATTGGCATCAGTTGACATGTATTTAACTTTCTTAATGATGAAAAATGGGAGATTTAACCATAAGAATTTAACACTAATTTGTAAAGGCCAAAAGAGTAAAAACAATAAATAATAGAAAACATACTGACGGGGCATTCTTTTCAGTCTGAGATTACTCGAGTTGTGAAAAGTAATGCAAATGCTAAACAAAGTTGTAGTCTAAGTAAAAAATTTCACCCAAAAAAGTAGTTGAGACTACGCATCACTTTTCTTTAATTAATCGTTAGAGATTAATATTCAGTAATTAGAAGAATTATGGAGTTAAGATCTTGGTTTCAAAAATGGGGGTTAATTTCGTGTTACATAATCATAGTACAAAGATGTTTATTGTACTTCAATCTACAGATATGAAGCAAAGTAAAAAAGAAAAAGAAAACAAATCGTTATCCTTATATTCTAAGTGGTGGAAAAGTCATTTTAAAAGAATATGTGATATAATATTTTCCCGGAATTTTAAAACTATATGTGATCAAGTAGCCGCATTTCTCGGGTGACGCTTCTAAATGCATGTTACCGGGACAATTGCGTTCAAAGTTAGAATCTTGTCCATTCCTTTCCTCCTATCTCCATTATACAGAATGATTACAGTACCTTCTTTTCCAAAAAACTAAAAATAAAAAGAATAATTCACCAATACTTTATATAATCTAAATTGAAATCACATTTATTGTATCAGTCACTTCCACCAATTTTCGACCACGGTAGCAACTAGGAGCTCGCGAACGTGAAAAATGGCCCATCCTAGGGTTATCAGCACTAGCAAAGGAGTTGTCGCGAACTCGAAAATTAGGCAAGATCCAATTCCACAATAGTAGAGACGTGACTGCAATCGTGATTGCTAGGTGTCCAGGCTTATATATGAAAGGGCATGCTTCATTTTCGTATTGGTGGTAAATAAATAAATGATAAACGTGAAATTATATTTAGCTGACAGAGCATGATACGTGAAACAATGAGGAGATGACAACTGTCATATTTTCATTTAAAAGATATATAAAGCACAAGAAGTACGAGGCAAACACCTACGGGATAATGGAGAATCAGCGTTCGAACCTAAACAGTGGCTGAAGAGGCACGAGCGGAACTTATCAAGACTGGAAAGATGGAAGATTTACGAACCTACAATTAATGAGGAAGGGAATTCAAAATCGTTATTAAATCCTCATAGACAGTTACGATTACCAATCATAACAGACAAATAATATCATTAAAGCTCATAATGATTCCACCATAAATAGAAGGAAATATTATATTTGTAAACCCCTATATAAGGGGGGAGAATCTCATTTGTAAGGACACATTCTGAGTATTATCAAAATATTTAATTCACTTTTTCTTGCTTATTTAGTGCAATCAACTACTCTTGCTTACTTTTTGCTAATTATATTTCCTTTTTAATTGAATTACTGAGGAAGTGAGAAATTATTTGGTTATTAGGATAACAATCTGTTCAGCGAGAAAGGATAACAATCTTATATGAAAAATATAAAAGAACCTCCAAAACCCCCATCTCCAAAAAGAACAGTTAACTTGATAAGTGGAGGAGAAGAAGTCAATTATGTAACATACACAACTGTGAAAAAGACTTCAAAATTCACGGTAACCCACGAGAAGCGAGTTCGTCAAGTTTTGGAGGAAGATAGTATAATGTTTGATGATACAGATGCAGATGGCTTGATAATCCTTCACAATGATGCACTGGTAATATCTTTACTTATACATGATACTAATGTAAAACGAGTTTTGATTTACCTAGGTAGCTCCGTAAATATTATTCTTCTAAGAGTGGTGAATGAAATGCAAATTGACGACAAGATGTTTCCAAAAGTAGGGTCCTTATCTGGATTCGATAATTCAACCGTTATTACGAAAGGGGAGATAGTGCTAACCACATTTGAAAAAGGAGTTATCAGAGATACGAAATTCCAAGTAATAGACACGGACATGGCTTGTAATGTGATTCTTGGGAGACCGTGGATTCATGACATGAATGTTGTACCGTGTACATTACATCAAGTTATTAAGATTCCTTCAAAGTGGGGAATTCAACAAATCCGAGAAAATCAACAAGTTTTTAAGAATATCAATTTAGTGGTGGATTCACACGCAACAAGCAAAGATACGAACGAGAATCTCGTTGAAGATGTTGTAAATCAAATTTCATCTGAAAGTGGCTCAAGGCAAACAGATGTAGATTCGATATCGGATGTCATTCAAGAACCAGAGGAGAAAGAAAACATCAAAACCAAAATTGAAGAACTCGAAGCTATTGTACTATTCGAATAATGGCCAGACCAAAAAGTCTATATTGGAGCGAAGTTGAGCTCGGAAATGAGAGGTAAGTTAGTTGAATTTTTAAAAGCTAACACATATTATTTTGCCTGGTCGCACTCAAATATGACAGGTATACCTCCGAAGGTGATGACCCACAAACCGAATGAAGATCCATCGTACCTACCTGTCAAGAAAAAGAAGACGAAGCAAGGCTCTTTCAAGAATCAAGTGATTCAGGATGAGGTACAAAAGCTCTTAAAATCGGTTCAATACGGGAGGTAAAATACCCGAGTTGGTTAGCTAATACTGTGGTAGTTACAAAAAGGAATGGAAAATGGCGGGTTTGTGTAGATTATACTAATTTAAATAAAGCTTGCCCAAAAGATTCTTTCCTTTTACCACATATAGATCAATTGATTTCATTCTACCGCATGTCATGTGCTATTGAATTTTTTAGATGCATATTGGGGTTATAATCAAATAAAGATGGATCCCCTGGATGAGGATAAAACTTCATTTATTACAGACAGTGGGACTTATTATTACAAAGTTATGCCTTTTGGTTTGAAAAGCGTTAGGGCCACGTATAAAAGATTGGAGACCAAGATGTTTCAACTATACCTGGGAAAGACTATAGAAGTCTATATCGATGATATGCTAGTCAAATCTGCACAAGCAGGAGATCATTTCAGCACCTTTCAAGCACTTTTGAAATTCTCTGCAAATATAATATGAAATTAAATCCAAAAAAATGCGCCTTCGGCATGGCTTCAGGTAAGTTTTTAGGTTTTCTTGTATCTAACATAGGTATTTAAGTGAACCCTGCACAGATCAAATCCATTGAAGAAATTCCAGACATACTCACGAGCAAAAAAGAGGTACAAAGGCTGACATGAAGAATAACAACTTTGGGAAGATTTATTTCCAAAACTTTGGAAAAATATTTTAAATTCTTTTCAGTATTGAAAAAGAAAACCAATTTGAGTGGACTGATGAATGTCAACAAGCCCTTAAAAATTTAAAAGCATATTTGTCAAACCTACCCCTACTACATAAACCAAAGGATGGAGATAAGATACTAGTCTATCTCACAGTTTCAGAAATAACGGTAAGTGCGGTTTTAGTACGAGAAGATAAAGGTAAACAATCTCCAATTTATTATGTTAGTAAATCTTTGTTAGATGCCGAGACTCGATATCCTCACTTAGAAAAACTTGCTCTAACATTTGTTATGATATCTAGAAAGTTGAGACCTTATTTTCAATGTCATCCTATCTCCGTAGTAACTGCTTACCTTCTAAGGAATATACTACATAAACAAGAATTGTCTGGAAGGTTAGCTAAATGGGCTATAGAACTCAACGAATATGATATTGTGTACCAACATAGAACTGAAATAAAATCACAAATTTTAGCAGATTTTGTAGCGGATTTTAGCACAAAAATAGTTCTGAAGCAGAAAAGGAACTACAGGTATTCACCGGATCTAATCCAGGTACATGGACTTTATTTACTGATGGATCCTCGAATATTAAAAAAACATGTTTAGGTATTGTTTTAATTCCACATTCGGGATAAAGTATAAGACAAGCAATAAAATACTATCCCATTGCTAACAATGAAGCAAAGTATGAAGTTGTGATTGCAAGTTTGGAACTGGCACAGGAACTGGCACACGAACTGGCTATAGAGAAAATCGTAGTTAAAATAATTCCCCGCTAGTAGTTAACAAAATGCAGGGGACTAATATAGGTAGAGAGGAACGAATGCAGCAATATTCGGAAAAGGCACGAGAATTGATAAGGCAATTTCAATCATGGAAAATTGTGCAAATACCCAGGGAGGAGAATGTGGAAGCAGATGCATTAGCAAATCTCACGTCAGTTGGAAATAACAAATGCAAAAAATGCTATGGTAATACATTTGTTTCATTCAACTCTCAACCAAGATAAAAATGAGGTAAATTTCAATAATTTAACTTGGGAATTGAGAAACGAATTTGTGAATTTTCTGCAGTATGGAACCTTGCCTGAAGACAAGAAAGAGTCTCAACTACATCGACGAAAAGCTGCCTGTTACTACTTAATTCGAGGAAATTTATGTCAAAATATGTTTGGGGGACGTTTAGCAAGATGCCTCAGACGTGCTCAGGCAGAATATGTGATGAGAGAAGTACACGAGGGACATTGTGGAAACCACACTGGAGGAAGATCCTTGGTAAACACTTTAATTAGAGCAGGAAACTACTGGCCAATAATGGAAGAAGATGCAGAAAATTTGTGGCAAAGTATGATAAATGTCAACGATATGGCAATAACATGCATCGCCCAACACAACTATTACATACGGTTATTTTCCCATGGCCATTCATGAAGTGGGGGATGGATATCATGGGACCATTTCTACAAGCTAAAGGAAAGGTACGATTTTTGTTAGTACGAACAGATTATATTTCCAAATGGTTAGAGGTAGGAGCCTTCAAACAGATGCGAGAGAAGGAAGTCATGGACTTTATTTGGCGAAACATTATATGTCGATTCGGAGTGCCAAGAAAAATTGTATGTGATAATGGCCCACAATTCATAGGCATGAAAGTCACATAATTTTTTCAGAGTTGGAAGATCAAACGAATAACTTCCTCACCTTATCACCCCATAGCCAATGGACAAGCTGAATCAACAAACAATGTTATTACTAATAATTTGAAGAAGAGATTAGAGGAATCAAAAGGCAAGTGGCCCGAGGTGTTACTAGGAGTATTATGGGCTTATCGAACGACAACAAAGATAGGCACGAGAGAGACTCCATTTTCACTTCTTTATGGTGCTGAAGCCTTAATTCCAGTTGAAATAGGTGAGCCAAGTATGAGATTTACTCAAGCAACTAAGGATTTAAATATTGATGAGATGAGAACGAATTTAGATTTACTCGAGGAAAGAAGAGAAGCGGCTCTAATAAGAATGGCAGCTCAGAAGCAAATTATTGAGCGATACTACAATAAGAAAGCTCATCTCAGATACTTCAAGATTAGGTACTTCGTTCTCAAAAAGGTTTTTCAATCAACAAAAACAGCCGGTGCAGGGAAGTTGTGTCCAAATTGGGAAGGTCCTTACAAGATTCGAAGCATTGCGGAAAAGGTGCTTATGAGTTGGAAACGATGGAAGGCAAGGTACTACATTCGAATTGGAATGCTGTTCATTTGAAAAAGTATTACTTCTAGGCAAAGGAAGTACCCATGGTTCGATAAGTTGTGATTTTATTTTGTTCTTTTAAATTATATTAACAATTTTAGATGATAGGAAAAAATCTAGCTCACACCAAATGATGATATTAAACCCGAAATACACGCAAAATACAGGATTATTCCTGGTCTAGGTTACAACCTTTCTTATGGAAACAAAAAGGCTTAAGCAGCCATCATCTAAATGTATACCTCTGAGTCCCGTATGTATTTCCTTTTTAGGAAATGGACCAAATGGAAGGAATAATCAAGTGCTATATTTCATACTTCAAAGCTCTAACACTTAGGGGACTGTAGATATAAAGGCAAAGAAGACTAAAAGTCATAATTCAATCCCGGATCAGCCTAAAAGTCAAAAGTCAAGAGCTAATACAAGAGCCAAAAACAAGTTTGAGTCAAAAACCATTGAAGTATCCTTGATAAGGTGTAAACTCACGGACATAAGTTACATTTCAAGTTCCAGCGAGTTTTTAGGTTAAGGGCAATAATTAGTTACGGGTTACTAGATAGACCCGCTGAAACCTGTTACAAAGAAAACAATTATGAAAGAGTTGTAGATGTTGTACAAAAATTTATTTGTATACATGAAAAGTATTATATAAAATTTGAAAGTTTAAAGCATGGAACTTCTTCAAATCATTCATGAAACTTCTTCGAAGTATTCCTTTTTCTACTTCTCTCATATATTTACACCAATATGAAGTTGAGATGTCTTGTTCATTAGTGTCTTTTATAAAAGGGCCTTATAAAATTTTGTGTCTATCAAAGTCACGAAATATTAAAGCATTTTAAAATGCAAGCCAAAAAGTAAAACAAAAACTCAATATCAAAATAAGCAAAGATTTATATATTAAACTTGGCCAAAACTAAGGTACTTTTTGTTATCGAACCCCAAAACAAGATAAGGGAAAAACTAACATCCATTTCAAAAAAAAAAAAAAAAAAAAAAAAACTTCCCATTAAAAAGTTTCAAATAAAACTAAGCTATGAAAAACACCAAGGGGCATCATCCAATATGGCATCATCAGCATTAGGAGAAGATTTAGCTTGGAGAGAAGGGGCTTGAACACTAACTTCGCCACAAATAGGATCATCACCTTCAGGAATGTCAACCTCGGGTGAGGAAAAGCTTTGACTTTGCTGAGGTTTTTTAATCATTTTTTTAACTTTGGCGATCTCAACATTCAGGTCAAAGCCTTCCTGGCTGGCCTCTTTCAAAGTCTCGAGGCAGGTATTCAAAAACGCCCAACTCACATCGAGTGTCAGCTTATCTTCAAGAGCTTCGTAATTCCCACTGTTAAATCTCGACCTTCAACTCTTCTTTCTCAACTTTAGAAGCATCATAGGAAGTCTTCAAAGGGGTAATGGAACTCTCCAAGAACTTGATCTTATCAGAAGAGGAACGAAGATCTTCTTGAGCTTGTGTAAGTGATTGAAATAACTCTCCGGCATATGTCTCTTTATGGTTAAGAAGTTCTTTCAATCCCCTTATCTCTTCAGCGGCTTTCAAAAGCTGCACAACAAATGAAGACTCAAGAATATCCTTGTCTTTGCCAACTTGACTTGAAGAAGCCTTTTCAATTGCTAATTCAACCGCAACCATCTTTGCTTGTTGCTCCAAGGCATTCTTTTCTTCAGCCAAAACTTCTTTCTCCAGTTAAAGACCCTTAAATTGCTCCTTCCAGTTGTCAGCTTCGGTACGGTAATCAATGACTTATTGCTCGGTATGGACGATCCTTTTCATAAGATCCGTTCCTATTAAATTTATCTACAAAATAAAGGAACGGGGTTGTGGTTAAACAAAAGAAAACAACCACAAAAAAGAACAGTAAAGTTAAAACTCGAACTTTCAGAGATGAACAAACAATATCATTCATCTAAGTCAAAGAACTGTGACTCTTTAACTTTTCCTTCTCTACTGGACCAAGCAAAGGTTTCAACTATATATCAACTTGACCAGATTTTTTCAGCAAATTCCCACTCTTAAGTACCTCAATGGTGATTTTCTTCATCTCTTTATAGCAACTAAAAGGTCCAACTTCTGCATGAGAAGTAGTTGCAACTAGAATGGTAGATGAAGTGGAAGCAGTCACGGGGGGAGTAGTAGCAACAATTTCAGGTAGGGAAGTTTGAAGAGAAGCAAGAGGAAACTCCTCAGAATTGGGACCAAAGGCTTCATTATCATAACCACGGAAAAACAATTGATCAGCAGGATCATGGGGAGGAACATTCATCTCTTCATCGCAAACCACTAATGTAGCACTTTCAGGCTCATCTAAAGGTCTGGAAGGGTTTGAACTCGGAGGAGGGATAACTTCATCAACAGAAATAACGTGCCTCCTAGCCCGAGGCTTGCACACTAAATAACTCTCTTCCTGTTCTTCTTCACCTTAAGAGCCACGGGCTCCGTCAACTTTTCTTTTCAATTAAGAGCTCAAAATTCTATCTTGAGCAAGAGTAAAAGAAAGTCTTGTAGAAGAAATAGTCGCGGGACTGACACCATGAATAGGAAATCCTAGCAAAAGAGAGAACTTAGGTAATGAGCTCCTAATCTAAGATGAAGAGACGAAGAAAAATTAAACAAGAAAGGTACCGTGTGCTTTGGCTTTCCATCCTCATAGGCAATTAAGATTACCAATCATAACAGGTAATTAATACAATTAAAGCTCATAATAATTTTTCCATAAATAGAAGAAAATATTATATTTGTAAACTCCTATATAAGGGGGGAGAATCTCATTTGTAAGGACACATTCTAAGTATTATCGAAATATATTTACTTTTTCTTGCTTATTCAGTGCAATCAACTACTCTTTCTTGATTTTTGCTAATTTTATTTACTTTTAAGTGAATTACTGAGGAAGTGAGGAATTACTTGATTATCGATAACCTGAGTTCTTTTAAAAATCAACTTTGACTAAAAATCTTATTTTTGGTTAAACAATTTTTAGCCACGAACTTTAGCTACTTGGACTGGGGATTCATCACCTAATGGATTAACATAATGATTCTACATCCCTCTTTGAGTTTATTACCTGAATATATGCAGTATTTGACACTCAAAACATGAGATCGAGTGATATGAATTGGAGATGTTTTATCGAAGTACCTAAAATAGTAAACCTAGATTTGACTGGGTAAATAGATCCTAATCAAGAATCTTTTCATAGAATTGGATGGTGAACTAATGGATAATCTGATTCTACATTTTGTTTCGGGGTTAACTAATTTGATTGTGAGTTGATTTTGAACTTTGACTTTAACCTTTTTATTAAAATTTATAAAATGAGTCCTAATAGGATAATTGACCCCCCTTATTCAATATGATACGTAGATTGGGACCATTGGATGTCATTTAATACGAGTTTTGAGACTTTAGTGTTTGAGGGACTTACTGAACTCGAGATAATTAAGAATTTAATACATGGTTGCCCAGATCTTGAGTTGCCAAGCCGCTCTTGATACGCTCAATTTACACCTTAAAAGAATGTAAGCGATCGTTGTCAAATATAGTAACCCAACAAGGTTGGGGTCGAATCCCACAGAGAACAATATGAGGGCGTTAGGAATGCTAGAGAATTATCACCTATCGTGCAGTGCCAAACAAATATGATTTTGGGTTTTTGATGATTGTTTATAACTAAATGCGAAACTATAAACTATCCTAGAAAGCAATTAAAATGATCGAGGGCAACAAGTATCGATGCTTCGGGTATTACACTCGAGTAACGATCCAATGTATTTCACGATTTTACAAATATGAGCGGGTAATGTTAATTAGCCATGGATAATATTTCTTAATTAGCTTTTCCAAAAGACTAACAAGACTTCCTAATTGAATTATCCTTAACCCAATTAAGAGATTAAGCACTTCCGAGTTTGGCTACAAGTAGTTCAATCCTATCCCTAGGTAGAATCTATAAAATGAGGGTTAAATCCTCAAGTTCTTGTTAATTAATCTTTCCCAACCCCAAATAATCTTTTCCAAAACTAATTCGGAGTTAATGGGCGAGTCCTAGGGTTAGCTAATCCCTTTGGAAACATTAAAGAACAAGAATAATTAAAATAACAAACACCACTTCATAAATATAATAAAATCATTCAATACATAAGCACAACAAGGTATTTAATCCACACTTTAAACATGAATATTTCCATAAACCATATTCAAGTGTTGGAAAAATACTACACACTTAGATATACAATACAAAGCAAGGAAATGAAGAAATAAACACAAATGGGTAAAGAAAACTTCACCACAATGTCGAAATCCACAAATCCCAAGTGTGTGTGCAAACCCACAAATCAATACTTGTTATTCTCTACTCAAAATATATTTACAAAGCTCAAAATATATCCCCAATATTATGTTCTTGCCAAAAAGCCCTAGATGCCTCAGTTCTCTCCAAAAATGGCTGCTAGGTCGAGTATATAAAAGTTAAAGTTGGAAAATGTGATTTTACACCTTTGTCCAAATCTGATGCCCGACTACCGCACCTGCGGAAGATTCATCGCAGGTGCGATTCCGCAGGGGCGGAATATTTCTCGCAGGTGCG
>ML291599.1:0-54125 GCA_005239495.1 Nicotiana undulata
TATATATATATATATATAAGGGTTTATGTGATTCAAAACCTATCCAATGAAATATCATCGAGTCTAGTTTATAACGCTTCAAACCGTTCGTCATTTGGACACTCCTACAAGAAGATATGGCCAAATTACCAAAAGCTGACAAAATTTTACACTACCGCGCCGCCCCACGCACCACCCCATACGGCGCGGCTTTGCAAATTTCCAGAACACTTCAAAATTTCGTTTCTAGACACATATTTCACTACGACGGCGCCCCACGCGATGCACCATGTGTCGTGGCTGTGCAAATCCTGGTTTGTTTTGGGAACCAGCCCTATATTGATATAAGACCTTTGGGGGTTATTTCCCCACTTCATTTTGGATGGATTTTGGAGCTCTTATCCACTCTCTCAAGTCCTCCAACTCCTCCCATATTCAAGGTGAGTAATCCCTACTAATTTGGGTTTCATTCCATCAATTCAACCCTAAAACTAACTCAATCCACCATCAAATCCTTAGATCTTCAAGAAATTTCTTCAAGAATTCAAAGGAGGATTTTGCAAGATTCCTTCCAAAAGTTAATCCTATACCCTTAGACTTAAATATATCGATTTATTATAGAAATATGAGTATGAATTAAGTATTGGAACTCTTGGTATGGTGATTGGAAATCATAAATTTCTATTTTAAATACATAATTATGTAGAGATCGAGAGGTGATTATTGATGAAATTTTATTGGTTGGGTATGTATGCATGGTCATACATGTGATGTTGGAAGTTATAAATTGTTTAAAAATGAAGGTGGGATAAGTTGTAGGAAAATGGTGGTAGTTGGATGAACTAATTCTATGGTTAGATTTAAAGATTTATGCCTACTAGGTGTTTGATAAAATGTCTAAATGACTTAAAGTATAAAAATCTTGCTAATATTGGTGCAATTGTGTTGCATTGTTGTAGATTGAAATTTGGTTAGTGTGGTGGACCATCGTAGTATTATTAAGGGGTGAATTTTAGATTTTAGCCGTCGAGAAGTGGTTTCACTTGCGAAGATCATTTAAAGTATCAGATTAGCTTCACCAAGTAAGTATCTTGCCTAACCTTATGTAGGGGAACTACCCCTTAGGATTTGAGGCTTCTATGTTGATTGTAGTCCGTGTACGCGAGGTGACGAGTGCGTGCTTCGACTTATTTGTGGAAAATCGGTCTTTTAGGGATCTTAGGTCCTTATATTCACTGAGTATGAACTTGTTATTGATATGACTGAGTTCCTAATTACTAGTTCCATCTCTATCTGTTTAAATTACACTTAGTTGCTTTTGGATTCACTCCTATTTCCTATTTGACTCCTAATTGACTTATTTGAAGATTTTTTCCCTTTTTCTGTCATGCTATGTCTTCATAACTGTTATCTCTATTTGCAATTATCATCATTTCATCCTATAATTGTTTGGTTTTAATTGAGGTTATGGTTACTTTCTCGCTGCTTGTCCTTACATGAAATTGTTGAATATCCTCGTAACTGCCCGACCTTAAAGGAAGTTTAGATATCCTATACCTCAGTTGACTTGCCCGTACATAGAGTTATCGGAGTCGTGTAAGTTTCTTGTTGTTGAACCGTGCATTTAGGTACGACTGTTACATGCTATTTTTACTTCCTTGCTGAGCCGTTCTTAGTATGCCTAGCATTTCTTATTGTGTTTATTCCTTGTGAACTAGCCTTGCCTTTCTTATGATCAAAGGTTATTGAGTTGATGTATTTACCGTTTTTTGTATTATTTCCATTGTTGTTGTTGTTGTTGTTGTACTTGTTGTGGTGATGCACGAGGTTTCTGCCGTGCGATTATAATTATTGTGATGCACGAGGGTTTTGCCGTGCGGTTGTTGATATGGGGATTTGCACAAGGTTTCTGCCGTGCCGTGTTTTCTATTGATATTGCACATGCGGCGTGACAAGGCAGTATATGTATTTGAGGGTTGCGCATGTGGTGATATAAGGTGGGAACATTGTTGTGCGCGTGTAGCGAGACAAGACGTGCATCCACTTTACTATTGCACATGTGGCGAGACAAGGTGGTTTGTGTCAGAGATTGTTTATGATACTTGTGTTGTCCTGAGGGAATTCTTTGTTGTTGATATTGTGTAGTGGTACACTTACTGTGTGAGTTTATTCGTGTGGAAATTGTGAGAAATAAATTTACATGTTTCCCCTTGTCTTTCCTTATGCTTATTGACTGTTGAATCAAGTTAGGACACCTGCACAAGCATACACGAAGTTATGCACTATTATCGGATTAAGGGTTCCTTGTTGTTGTCGAGTATAGATACTTTTTTTGTACTTACAATATACATGGGAATGACCCCAATCGGCACGTGAGTCATTCGTGCAGTTATTAACTGAAATGAGGGCACAAGATGCTGATGTTAAGGTTCAGATACTGGGACCCGTGAGTGGTGATTTGTCTGAGGTTCGGTACCTCGTGGAGATGACTAAGAACTTGATGTAAACGTAGTTGAAATTGTTGAGTCATTACTTGTCCTTGTTGTATATTTACATTCCAGATTTAGTTGTGTTCCATTTACTCTTTCGTGTTATTTTTACGGTTTTTTCCGTTGTTACTTGTTATTCCTTTCTTTATTGAATTTACTGTATTGTTAGCCATATTTTGAAGCCCTTATGTAAATATCATAATCCCTCGTCCTATATTTATACTTTTTCAGCTCTTAGACCAGTGGGTGTCTTGACTGGTCATGGTCACTACTTCACTGAGGTTAGTCTTGATACCTACTGGGCACCGCTATGGTGTGTTCAAACTACACTTCTGCACATTTTTGTGCAGATTCCAGGTTTTGCGTAGCCGACCGATCGATAGTTAGCAACGCGATTGCTGTTGTGGAGAGTCAAGGTAAAACCGCTACACCGTTTGCGGGTTTCGGAGTCACCGTCTTATTTTTGTTCATACATTGTTGTACTTATTTCTGAACAGTGGTATTTAGGAGTTATAGTATAAACTTCTGTAAAATTTATGACTTGTACTTACCGGGTTTTGGGAAGATGTGTAATTGATAGAGGTTCATTTCAGAAAGCATTCAATGTTTTGATATTATGATTGATATTCATTAATATTAGGCTTACCTAGTACTTCAGACTAGGTGCCGTCACGATACCCAACGAAGAGAAAATTGGGTCGTGACACATTGGCTAGATGATTGGGACTAGTGGAAGCTAATTATGTGATGAGGTAAGTTCATGAAGGAGTTTGTGGCAATCACTCCGAAGCAGATTCACTGGTGCTCAAATTAACGTGAGATGGTTACTCCCCAATGGAGCAAGATGCAAAGGTGTTCGTGCAGAAATGTGATAAATGCTAATGTTATGCTCAGCTTGTACATCACCCATCAGAACTTTTGCATTCTATGATGTTGCCATGGTCGTTTATGAAGTGGGAGATGGATATAGTTGGTTATTTGCTTCAAGGACCCGGAAAGGTAATTTGTTTTTATTTTGACTGATTATTTTACTAAGTAGGTTGAAGCAGGTGCTTTCAAGAAGGTTGGAGAACGAAAAGTGATGATTTTCATTTAGGATCATATCATTTGCCGATTTGGAGTACCAAAGGAAAGTGCTTGTGATAACGAGCCACAATTCATAGGTTCCAAGGTTACAAAATCCTTAGAGGGGTTGAATATTAAAAGGATCACATCATCTACGTATCATCCAAGTGCTAATTGTTAAGCAGAGTCAACTAACAAGGTGATAATTCAAAATCTCAAAAAGAAATTATAGGATATAAAAGGCAGATGGAATGAGGAGTTACTAGGAGTATTATGGGCATATCGAACGATGGCAAAATCAAGCACATGCGAAACACCTTTTTCCCTTGGATTTTCATGAAGAGTATCATAACTTAGCTTATGTAAGAACGATGGCACTAAAGCAAAGGACATAAAGTTACTACAATCGTAGCGCGAATCTTCATTAGTTTAAAGTAGGAGACTTGGTCTTACGAAAAGTAACTGATAAACTCAAAAAGTGACGCTAGGAAGTTGGGACCAATTAGGAAGGGCCTTACCAGATTTCAGCTATAGCCGGTAAATGTTCGTATCAACTAGAAAATCAAGATGGGGTAAAACTACCAAGAAATTGGGACGTGACTCATCTCAAAAGGTACTACTATTGAAGATCATTTATTATATTGAAAGTACACACCACACTTATTTTTCCTTCATCTAGTTTTCATCCCAAATTGATTGTTTGGCAAGATTTTTAATGTGGCAGCAAAATAAAGCGTACTCTGAACGAGAATTTCAATAGCAGCATGAACTCTAGAGTTTTGATTCTCATACTTTATATATGAACACTAGGGTGAGGAGGAAGCTACTTGTATCAAAGCTCTAAAAGTGTCAATGCTATCCTCAAAAGGAAAATGAAAAATCTGGCAACACACTGATACCAGAGACTGCTAGAACCGGGAAGTATACATTGAACTTAAAAATTCAGTCGTTATGAAAGGCCTCAAGTCAGGACTGGGGACTATATATCCAGCTCCGCAGAAATAAGAAGTACAAATTACATGTATTGGCAGTTTTGTTTACCTAAATGAATGTACAGATTTCTTATGTAAATGTACTTTTGAAAATACAAGGGAAAAATGAAAGTCCTGTTGTTATAATATCTTATTTCTTGTACAATAGACATGCTTTTAAATTTATTTGAATGTTGCCTAAACTTCAAATGCAAATGCAAGAATAAATAGGAGTTGTCCTCTTCAAGAGCACCGTAAAAATAACAGCCCTCTTTTATGAAATATTTCTAATTAAAGGTTAAAAACCAGAAGTATGAATACCTGGTATTAAAATTAACCTGATGTGAAAATTTATGGGACTTTATCAATAGAAAAAAAAGAGATATCTTTTGCTCGAAACCTTGAGAAGTTAAGTAAAAAAGGTATATTTTATTTCAAAATCCCGGGTTCAAAAGAATCTAAGGGATAGTTACAAGGGTTATATATATAAAAAAATACATTAGTCTGATTTATTAGAAGAGATCGAGGATGAGAAATATTTTATGCATCTTTTAAGGATAAATATTGCTCAGCATCAGGTTCACCATCTTCACCATCACCTTCAACTTCTGTAAGACCCGATCAGTCGTTTCGAGAGTTGTACTCCCATTCCCCAATTTACTGCTCATTTTGTGTCTTATAGATGCTATGTTATTTGTCGGGATAGTTGGTTCAGGTCCGGTGAGGTTTTGGAATGAATTGAGACACTTAGTCTCGTGGTTGAAAGCTTAAGTTGAAATGGTTAAGCGGATGTTGACCTATGGGTAAACGACCCCGGAATGTAGTTTTGATGGTTCCATTAACCCCGTTGGATGATTTTGAACTAGAAGCATATCCGGATTGTGATTTGAAGGTCTGTAGTGGAATTAAGCTTGAAAGGGCGAAAGTTGGATTTTTTCGAAAGCTTGACAGAGAGTGGACTTTTTTATATCGGGGCCGAATTCCGATCCGGGAAATTGGAATAGGTCTGTAATGTAAAATGTGACTTACGTGCATAATTTAGGGCCAATCGGACGTGATTTGATAGATTTCGGCGTCGTTAGTAGAAGTTGGAATTTTCTTAGTGTCTACAGGCTTCAATTGGGGTGCGATTCGTGTTTTAATGTTGTGTAGGGTGATTTTAGGGCTCGACTAAGTTCATATCATGTTTTAGGACTGGATGGTATGATTGGTTGAGGTCTCGGGGGCCTCGGGTAGATTTTGGATGGTTAACAAATCAAGTTTGAAACTTAAAGAATAGCTGAATGGCAGCTGCTGGTGTAATCGCACCTACGGAGTGGGCACCGCAGATGCGAGCTGACAGAAGTGAGAAGGGGTTCGCACAAGCGGCCAGGAAGGAAATAGGCAGAGGTCGCAGGTGCGGTGCATTTGGCGCAGAAGCTGAAGTTGAGAGGGGAGTTGGTTCCGTAGAAGCCGATTTGTAGCTCGCAGAAGCGAGTCCGCAAGAGTGTGTTGAGTGACCGCAGAAGCGGATGGAGCCGCATATGCGGTTGCAAGGTTGCTTCCGTGACGCTGCAAAAGCGGTTAAGTTTCCGCAGAAGCCGAATGACGTGGCTTTCAAAACATATAAATTCAAGGATTCACGATTTTTCTTCATTTTGGACATTTCAAGCTCAGTTTAAGGAAATGTTTGAGAGTGTTTTAAAGAAGATTCTTGAGATAAGTCCATTGTGCTCGTTTTTATCAATAATCTTATTTTCCTATTAATATTTTCCCCTAGTTGGTGTGTATTTAAGGTATAAATTGGAGGTTTGAGGCTAGGGATTTGGAGAGTTTGATTTTGGGATCTGGGTGACGATTTGGTGTCAGATTTTTATAAATTTGGTCTGGTTAGACTCGTGGTTGAATGGGCTTTCGGATTTTATGACTTTTATATAATTTCGAGAAGTGGGCCGGGGGGTGGCTTTGAGTCGATTTTGATTTTTGATTAATCACTTTGTATTTTTTATGGAGTTGATTCCTTTAGCTTGTATTGATTGTATCGAATTGTGCATTTAGGGGACGATTTATGAGGCAAAGGTGTGTTGGAGTCGAGATTTGCTCAGATTGAGGTATGTAACAGTTCTAATTTTTTTTTCTGAGGGTATAAAACTCGGGATTATGTTTATGTGATTGGTTTTGAGGTTACACACATGCTAGATGTTAGGCGTGTGGGCGTGCTCCAAAGGGATTGTGACTTGGTCAATTCGATGGAACTGTGTGGTGGAATAATCCGTTGTTATTCGTACAATATTTCACGTATTAGAGAAATCGAACTACAAATAATGTTAGTATTCATGTTTAAATCATGTGTTGGCACTGTAGGGACCCGCAGTGGTCGTGCACATGTTGAATTATCTGCTAAATTGTTGTTTTGTACCCAGTCAACATATTACATCTCAATCTCTATTATTAATTATTGATGCTTTATATCATTGTTGTTTGGGATGCTTTCATGATTTTTGAGAGCCTGCGATACTGGGGAGGTTGATGATTGAGTGAAGCCGGGCTTGATTGTAAGGACATCTATGGAGTCGGGTTGCACGTCGCAACATGTTTTATTGTTATATTTTTTATGATTGGCTTATTATAGCGCTTAGGCTGAAGGAGCCCCTTCAAAGTCTGTACACAACCCTAGTGAGCGCAGGTACCTACTGAGTGCGATTGCCGAGTGTTGACTGATTGAGAGGAATGAGTGGTTGTGGGGAAAGAGTGATTGTGAGGTTGGAGTGAATGGGAGGACTGAGTGACTATTTGTCTGAGAGGATGCAGTGATTTCATTATTTTTGCACTTCAGCTGTCATATATCACTGTTTTGAAATTTTCGAGAGATATTATCATCTTTCTCATTTGAGCTTGACATTTTGACATGAATTAACTGTTTTGGCCTTAATTGTCAAACTTGAAAGCATGCCTACCTTCTTATGTGGAATTACTATAATTGAACCTTCATTGTGAAGCTCGTCACTACTTTTAGTTGTTTATTTTGTCTTGTTACTTACTGAGTTGGTTGTGCTCACGCTACACCCTACACTTCGTGTGCAGATCCAGGAGGTTTTGACACGGTGGGTGTTGATTCTTTTCGCAGTTGATCTTCTAGAGATTTCGAGGTAGTCATCGGTGCTTCGCATACCTTGTTTCTCCTTCCCTATATTTTCCGCTTATTGTATTAGTTTCGGACTATGTTAGACAATATTTTACATACTTGTGATATTTAGATGCTCATGTACTCAGTGACACCCCGATATTGGGAATTTGTGCGTTGTGTTTTGGATTTTCTGTCTGTTTATGAGAAGTTTTAATGTTCAAACAGTTTTAAATCCATTTTCTATTAAGTGTTGCTGTTATTTCATAAATTTTGGCTTGCCTAGTACTGCGATGGGCTCCATCATGACATGCTAGTTTTTGGGTCGTGACAAGTTGGTATTAGAGCGTAGGTTACATAGGTCTCACAAGTCATGAGCAAGTTTAGTAGAGTCATGCAGATCGATACAGATACGTCGATACTTATCTTGGAGAGGCTGCCAAACCCTTAGGAAAAATGACATTCTTATACTCTTGTCGTGCAGATTTGTTGATTCCATTAACTAAACTTCTATATTATATTATCTCACAGATGGTAAGGACACGTGCTACCGGACAGAAGGGACAACCACTAGTACCGTCAGCTAGGGGCATGAGATTCCGAGGTTGCGGCAGGGGCATAAGTGCAACTCGTACAGCAACTAGGGCAGCACCTGCAGATTCTCTGGTTGCTCTTGCTCACGAGTAGGTTCCATATGGGGCCGAGCTAGTGAGGCCAACTCAAGCACCCGTTGTGCCCATCGTGATTCTAGGCCTTCAGGAGGCTTTGGCCTAGATATTGACTATTTGCATAGTCCTTTCTCAGGTGATTTCGGCTAAGGCCACCCCAGCCATTTCTCAGGCTGGGGGAGGTACTCATACCCCCGCTGCCCGTACTCCAGAGCAGCTGATTCAGGGACTTCAGATATCAGGGGTACTACCATCCCAGCTGGTTGCAACTGTTTAGGCCCCGGTGGTTCTCGTTATGACTGATGATGAGCAGAGGAGACTTGAGAGATTTGGTAGGCTTTAGACTCCATCATTTAGCGGTGCTGAGTTAGCGGATGCTTAGGTTTCTTGGATAAGTGTCAGCGGATTCTTCACACAGTTGGTACTCTGGAGACCAGTCGGTCTTGTTCACCTTTTTTTCAGTTCTCTAAGGCTGCCTTCAGTGGGAGGCTTATGAGAGGCATAGGTCGGTTGGTGCAACACCACTTACACGGCAAGAGTTTTCCGGTCTCTTTTTGGAAAGGTTTGTGCCGCAATCTCGTAGGGAGGAAATGTGCAGACAGTTTGATCAGATTCATCAGGATGGCATGTTTGTGAAGAAGTACGAGATGAGGTTTTCTAAGTTGGCTCGTCACATAATTTTGTTGGTCCCCACTGATAGGGAGTGGATAGGAGGTTTATTAATGGCCTCACATATCAGCTGCGGTTGCTTATGACTTGGGGGAGGGTGTATGGCGCTACTTTGACGAGGTGGTCGTAATTGCTGGATAGATAGAGATGGTCCGTAGTTATGAGCGGGGTGAGAGGGAGGCCAAGAGGCCTCGTGGATCGGGTTGTTACATCGGTGTTCCTCATGGAGGTCAGTTCCACCATGGCAGAGGTCGTCCTTATAGGCATGCTCAGATGGCTCATCCAGTTAACTGTGGTGCATCATCCAGCCATGGTTAATACAATTCTCATAAGGGTCACTCATCTCTGAGTGCCCTTCCAGCTCAAAGTTTGTCCCGTGCTCTATTGGTTCAGGGTTTGTCTATGCCAATTCCTTCTAGTAGTTATCCTGGTGCTCGAGGCTCCCTTTGGTCTCCACCACCAACACTGGGGAGTTGCTTTGAGTGTGGGGAGTTTTGGGAATATGTGGAGGCAGTGTCCTCGTTGCTTGGGAGGTCTAGTGCAGTAGAGGAGTCAGGCTGCAACTTCAGCAGTAGTTACTTCACCACCCGCCCAACCAGCTTGGGTTGGGGCTTTGTCAGCTAGGGGTCTCCCAAGAGAGGGAGGCCGATTAGGTGGAGGCTAGGCCCGATTCTATGCTATTCCTGCCAGACCAAATGGCGTTTCTTCAAACGCACTGATCACATGTATTGTCTTAGTATGCCACAAGGATACCTCTATATTATTTGACTCTAGTTCCAGTTATTCGTATGTCTCATCGTATTTTCTCATTGTCTGGATATGCCCCGCGAGTCATTAGTTTATTTGTTCATGTATCTATGCCAATGGGAGATACTATTGTAGTGGACTCTGTATATCGGTCGTGTGTAGTTACTATTGCGGGATTGGAGAATAGAGTTGATCTCTTATTGCTTAGTATGGTGAACTTCAGCGCGATCTTTGGTATGGATTTGTCACGCTAAGATTGTGATGTTGGCGATGCCGGGGTTGCCAAGGATTGAGTGGAGAGGTTCTCTAGACTACGTTCCTAGTATAGTGATTTCATATTTGAAGGCCCTACAGATGGTTGGGAAGGGTTGCTTATCTTATTTGGCCTTTGTGAGGGATGTTGGTGTTGATACCCCTACTATTGATTCGGTTCCAGTGGTGCGAGATTTTTCGGATGTGTTTCATGCAGACTTGCAGGGCATGCCGCTCGATATGGATATTGACTTTGGTATTGACTTGGTGTCAGGCACCATGCCCATTTATATTCCTCTGTATCGTATGGCACCAGTTAAGTTGAAGGATTGAAAGAGAAGCTTCAAGAGCTTCTTAATAAGGGGTTTATTAGGCCTAGTGTGTCGCCTTGGGGTGTACCGGTTCTATTTGTGAAGAAAATGGATGGTACAATGAGGATGTGTATTGATTATACGGAGCTGAACAAAGTCACAATCAAGAACAAGTATCCTTTGTCGTGCATTGATGATTTGTTCGACCCCCTTCAGGGTGCGAGGGTGTTCTCTAAGATTGACGTGAGGTTTGGGTATCACCAATTGATGATTCAGGACTTGGATATTCTAAAGAAAGCATCCAGGATCCTTTATGGCCATTATGAGTTCCCTGTGATGTCTTTTGGGATGACGAAATGCCCCATAAGCTTTCATGCATCTAATGAACATTGTATTTCAGCCTTATCTTGACTCATTTGTCATAGTGTTCATTGATGATATCCTGGTGTACTCTCGTAGCCAGGAGGATCATGCCCAGCATTTGAGGATTGTGTTGCTGCGATTGAGGGAGTAGAAACTTTATGCTGAGTTCTCCAAATGTGCGTTTTGGCTCAGTTTAGTGGCCTTCTTGGGGCACGTGGTTTCTAGTGAGGGTATTCAGGTGGATACGAAAAGGATAGAGGCAGTTTAGAGTTGCCCAGACCGTCCTCAACTATGGAGATTCGTAGTTTTCTCGGCTTGCCCGATCATTATAGTCACTTCATGCAGGGTTTCTCGTCTACTACATCACCATTGACCAAATTGACCTAGAAGGGTGCTATTTTCAGGTGGTCGGATAAGTGTGAGGAGATCTATCAGAAGCTCAAGACTGCCTTGACCACCACTCCAATTCTAGTTTTGCCTTCAGCTTCAGGCTCTTATACAGTATATTGTGATGCTTCTCGGATTAGTATCAGACGTGTCTTGCTGTAGGAGGGTAGAGTGATATCTTATGCTTCACGCCAATTAAAGCCTCATGAGAAGAACTACATTGTTCATGATTTGGAGGTAGCTTCCATCGTTTATGCATTGAAGATTTGGAGGCATTATCTCTACGGTGTGTCTTGTGAGTTGTTTATAGATCATCAGTGTCTCCCACACTTGGTCAAACATAAGGATCTATTTTGAGGCAGCGGAGATTGTTGGAGCTGCTAAACGACTATGATATCGCTATTTTGTATCATCCCGGGAAGGCCAATGTGGTGGTCGATGCCTTGAGAAGAAAGGCAGTGAGTATGGGTAGCCTTGCATTCATTCCTATTGGGGAGAGACCGTTGCAGTTGATGTTCAGGCCTTGGCCAACCCGTTTGTGAGATTAGATGTTTTGGAGCCCAATCGGGTTCTAGCATGTGTGGTTTCTCGATCCTCCATATATTATCGCATCAGAGAGCGCCAATATGATGATCCTCATTTGCTTGTCCTTAAGAACACGGTTCAGCACGTTGATGCCAAAGATATTACTATTGGGTATGATGGGGTATTGAGGATGCAGGGTCGGATTTGTGTGCCTAATGTAGACGGGCAACATGAGTTGATTCTTGGGGAGGCCCACAGTTCGCGGTATTCCATTCATTCTGGAGCCCCGAAGATGTACCATGACTTGAGGCAACACTATTAGTGGAGGAGAATGAAGAAAGATATAGTGAGGTTTGTAGCTCGGTGCCTTAATTGTCAGCAGGTAAAGTATAAGCATCTGAGACTGGGTGGATTGCTTCAGAGGCTAGAGATTCCAGAGTGGAATGGGAGCGAATCATAATGGATTTTATAGTTGGGATACCATGGACTTGAGGAAGTTCAACGCTATTTGGGTGATTGTGGATCGCTTGACCAAGTCCGTACACTTCATTCCAGTTGGGACTACTTATTATTTAGAGCGATTGGCTAAGATTTACATATGAGAGATTGTTCGCCTTCAGAGTGTGCCAGTGTCCATCATTTCAGATTGGGGCACACAATTTACATCGTAGTTTTAGATAGCCGTACAACGAGAGCTGGGCACCCAGGTTGAGTTGAGCATAACATTTCACCCTCAGACAAATGGACAGTCCGAGCGCACTATTCAGATATTGGAGGACATGCTACGCGCTTGTGCCATTGATTTCAGGGGTGCATGGGATCAGTGTTTGCCGCTCGCAGAGTTTTCCCACAACAACATCTACCAATCAATCATTCAGATGGATCTGTATGGTAGACAGTGTAGATCTCTGGTAGGTTGGGTTGAGGAGGATGATGTTAGGCTATTGGGTACTAACTTGGTTCAGGATGCCTTGGACAAGGTTAAATTGATTCAGGAGCGGCTTCGCACGGTGCAGTCTGGACAGAAGAGTTATGCCGACAAGAAGGTCCGTGATGTTGCTTACATGGTTGGGGAGAAGGTTCTGCTCAAGGTTTCGCCCATGAAGGGTGTTATGAGGTTCGAAAGGAAGGGAAATCAAGCACTCGGTTTATTGGGCCGTTTGAGGTACTTTAGAGGATCAGAGAGGTGGCTTACAAGCTTGCCTTTCCACCTAGTTTGTCGAGTGTGCATCCAGTATTTCATGTTTCTATGCTCCGAAAGTATGTCGACGATCCGTCCCATGGTTTGGATTTTAGCACGGTTCAGTTGGATGGTGATTTGATTTATGATGTTGAGCCGGTGGCCATTTTGGATCGGCAGGTTCAAAAGTTGAGGTCAAAGGACATAACTTCAGCGAAGGTGCAGTGGAGAGGTCATCCAGTTGAGCAGGCTACTTGGGAGACCGAGTTGGATATGCAGAGCATATATCCACACCTATTTGAGACTCCATGTATGTTTCTATACCCGTTAGAGGATGAACGGTTATTTTAGAGGGAGAGGATGTAATGACCCGATCGGTCGTTTTGAGAGTTGTAGATCTGTACCCCCATTTACTTCTCATTTTATACTTTATAGATGCTATGTTATTTGCCAAGGTAGTTGGTTCAGGTCCGGTGAGGTTTTGGAATGAATTGAGACTCCTATTACCATGGATGAAAACTTAAGTTGAAATGGTTGACCGGATGTTGACCTATGGGTAAATGACTTCGGAATGGAGTATTGATGATTCCGTTAGCTCAGTTGGCTGATTTTGGACTTAGGAGCGTGTCTGAATTGTGATTTGGAGGCCTGTAGTGGAATTAGGCTTGAAATGGCGAAAGTTGGATTTTTTGGAATGTTTTTCTGGAGTGGATCTTTTGATCGTGGTTGGATTCTGATTCTGGAAATCGCACTAGGTCCATAATGTCAAACGTGACTTGTGTGCAAAATTTGTGGTCAATCGGAAGTGATTTGATAGGTTTCGGTGTTATTCATAGAAGTTGGAATTTCCTTAGTTTCTATAGGCTTGATGTTGTTTGAGGTGATTTGAGGGTTCGAATAAGTTCGTATCATGTTTTAGGACTGGATGGTATGATTGGTTGAGGTCCCAAGGGTCTTGGGTGGATTTCGAGTGGTTAACGGATCAAGTTTGGAACTTAAAGAATTGCTGAAATTGGTAGCTGCTGGTGTAATCGCACATATGGAGTGGGCACCGCTGATACGAGCTCGTAGAATGGAGAAGGGGACCGCAGAAGCGGCCATGAAGGAAATAGGCAGAGGTCGCATGTGCAAGGTTCATTCTGGATGTGTGGTCACAGGTGCAGTGCATTTGGCGCAGTAACGAAAGTTGAGAGGGGAGTTGGTTTCGCAGAAGCAAATTTGTTGCTCGGCAAAGCGAGTTCGCAAGAGCGTGTTTAGTGACGTAGAAGCGGATGGATCCGCAGACGCAAAAACAGTTAATTTTCCACAGAAGCAGAATGACTAGGTAGAACACATAAATTCAAGGGTTCGCAATTTTTGTTTAGTTTTGACATTTCAAGATCGGTTTAAGGCAATTTTTTAGAGGGCTTTTGAGGAGATTCTTGAGGTAAGTCCCTTGTGCCCGTTTTTGATCAATAATCTTGTTTTCACATTGGGTTTTCCACCTAGTCGTTGTGTATTTAAGGTGTAAATTAGGGGTTTGAGGCTAGGGATTTGGAGAGTTTGATTTGGGGATTTTGGGTGATGATTTGGTGTCGGATTTGATAAATTTGGTATGGTTAGACTCGTGGTGGAATGTGCTTTCGGGTCTTGTGACTTTTATCGAATTTCGAGACGTGGGTCCGTGGACCGGCTTTGAGCCGATTTCTGATTTTTTATTAATAACTTTGTATTTTCTTATGGAGTAGATTCCTTTAGCCTGTATTGATTATATCGAATTGCTTATGGCTAGATTCAAGGAATTTGAGGGTCGATTTGCGAGGCAAAGGGGTGTTGGAGTAGAGATTTGCTCGGATTGATGCAAGTAATAGTTCTAAATTTTGTTCTGAGGGTATGAAACCCCGGATTATGTGTGATTGGTTTTGCGGTGACACACATGCTATGTGACGGGCGTGTGGGCGTGCACCGAATGAAATTGTGACTTGGTCAATTCCATGGAACTATATGGTGGAATAATGTGTTGTTATCTGTACATTTTTCCACGTATTAGAGAAATCGAACTACAATTCATGTTACCAATCATGTTTAAACCATGTGTTGGCATTGTAGGGACTCACAAAGGTCGTGTACATGTTGAATTATTTTCTAAATTGTTGTTTTTGTACTTAGTCACAATTTTACTTTCATATTACATCTCAGTCTCTTTTATTGATGCATTATATCATTGCTGTTTAGGTTGCTTATCATGAGCCCAAGAGACTAGAGAGGTTGATTACTAAGTGAGGCCAAGGGCGTGATTGTGAGGATATCTATGGGATCAGGTTGCACGCCGCAACAAGTTTCATTGTTATATGCCATGATTGGCTTGTTAGAGCGCTTGGGCTGAAGGATCCCTTCCAGAGTTTGTACACACCCCCAGTCAGCGCAGGTATGTACGGAGTTTGAGTGCCGAGTGCCGAGTGTTGAGTGATTGAGAGGAATAAGTGGTTGTGAGGAAAGAGTGATTGTGAGGTTGGAGTGAATGAGAGGACTGAGTGACTGTTGCTTTGAGAGGATGCACTGATTTCATTATTGTTGCGCTTCAGGTGTCATATATCACTGTTTTGAAATTTCTGAGAGATATTATCTTCTACCTGAGTTGAGCTTGACATAAATTTACTGTTTTGGCCTTAATTGTCAAACTTGAAAGCATGCCTACCTTCTTATGTGAAATTACTGTTATTGAACCTTTATTGTGAAGCTCGTCACTACTTTTAGTTGTTTATTTAGTCTTGTTACTTACTGAGTTGGTTGTGCTCACGCTACACCCTACACTTCGTGTGTAGATCTAGGAGTTTTTGACACGGTGGGTGTTGATTCGTTTCGCAATTGATCGTCTAGAGATTTCGAGGTAGCCGTCGGTGCTTCGCATACCTTGTTTCTCCTTCCCTATAGTTTTCGCTTATTGTATTAGTTTTGGACTATGTTAGACAATATTTTACAGACTTGTGATATTTAGATGCTCATGTACTAAGTGACACACGGATATTGGGAATTTGTGCGTTGTGTTTTGGATATTTTGTCTGTTTATGAGATGTTTTAATGTTCAAACAGTTTGAAATCCGTTTTCTATTAAGTGTTGCTGTTATTTCATAAATTTTGGCTTGCCTAGAACTGCGATAAGCGCCATATGATATGCTAGTTTTTGGGTCGTGACAATTTCCTTCTCAAATTATGAGGACTTGGAGAAAATGCTCGAATAGTTTTAAGTAGTAGGTCGGGAAGGAATAGTCTCAAAGGCATTTTTCTCCAAAGCAAGAGCCTCAGTGGTTCAGTCGTCAAAATTTGAAATTCCATCTTTGGAATCCTACAAAGTCTTCCTCCTCATGTGATAAATGACATGAGTTTTCTCAAGTAAGAAAGAGTTTTCTTGATCTCAGAGTTTTTCTGGGAGTCTTTGGTGTTTCGATTGCAACTGCTCGTTATTGACCTTCAGAATGTTGTAGGCCCTGGAAAGACTAGTATTGGTCTTAGCATGTTCACGGCTCTGTTCCACGACCTTTTAGAGCTTCTCTTCCATTCTTGCCCTCTTCTTTTCGGCCATCGTAACTTCCTTGGTTTTGGAACGTAAGATTAGTATTGATTCTTCCGTGAATGCAAACTCGCGCTCTGATACCTAATTTATTCCTTCCTGTGGTTCTGCCCACTTGATCTTTAATTCTATAAGGTTAAGCATGTAACCGAGTGGCCACTTGACTATGGGCCATCGTTTCTTGCTTTGTTTGCTCCAACCGGGCTTCGAGTTCGCCCATTTGAGCAAGTCTTGCCTCTAGAGCCGAGAGGCTCTCAAGAAGTTGATCTTGTTCAGATTTAAGCAATTCTTTATCCAGAATCATCTTTTGTAAGCCCTTGGAGGCAAGAAGGTTAACTTGTAAAGTCAAAATTGAAGTTAGCAGAGATGATGTGTAATAAATGTAAAGAAGAGGAAAGGAATATGAATGATACCTGAGCAACAAGATGCATATTGCTATTGATTAGACATTCAACACAGAGAGCATTCAATTTCCTCCAGTCTTTATTCATACCCAGAGGTTTCAAGTAGTTGTCTACCCGAAATAGTTTGGAGAGCAAGTGGAATTCATTTGAAACTGAAAAAGTAATAGTGTGTGTTTATTGTTAGAATTTCATATGGAGGTCGAGAAGGAATTTTCTATGTTCCCTTGATCGGGTGATAAGGGGAAACACATATATTGCCCTTGTTCAGTGGGGACCGGTGACAAGGCAGGAGTTGGTGATGGAGAAGAAGTTGGGGGAGCATCAGAAGCAGAACCTTTCTGACCGGAGACAACAATTGGAGCCCGAAAACTGGATTCGGCCATTTCAACCATTTCAAACTCTCGAAAGAGTCTCTCGGCGTCCTCCAATTGGGATTTGTTTGTTTTTCTTCTTCTTCTTCTTCCATGAAGAGAAACCATTTCGATGTCATCCTCGGTCTCATCTTCATCAAGGACCACATATGCCGATCCTTTTGGAATCTCTTCCGTGATCGGGGGATTCTGCTTAGCCTCAGTCTTAGAGGTATGTTTTTTTTTGCCTTTCCCCCTTGGGCTGGAGACTGAGGGAAGATGCACCTTCACTAGAAGCAAGAGTTGCATCACGAGCCGTCTTCCGCTCAAGAACCTCTTGAAGTCGTTGTTGTTCCACCTTCGAGTCGTGTGAAACCTCTACGGTGGGGCAAACAGAAGACCCTTTTGGAAGGCCTGAAATATTGATTTGAAAGGCCAATAATTAATTATTATATGGAGATAAATTTAAGGAAAAAAATGGGGAACTCACCGTGATCTATAGCTCTCTAGTTATTCTTGGTTGATATTTCCTTCCACATACAGTTATCCGATGTAGATTTATCTAAAAATATTGTACCCATTGAGATAGTTCCTCAACTGCTGGGAGAACCCAAAGGGTGGCTATAATAAAAGAAAGGAAAGTTTAACAGAATATGAAAATACTTTTGAAATAATATATGACGAGATACTTGAGAAAACATACGATTGTAGTTCCAGTTTCAGGAATAGGAGATGCTGATGCAGGTAAAATATCTCCAGGAGCAACAATAACAAATATTTCCCTCCAGCCACGGTCATTATCAACATCCACACTGGTGATGATAGCATTATAACCACTTTTGATGAGTTTGATCATGACTCCGCGAAGATCTTGGGAGCACAAAGGCATATCAGATGAGCAATGGTGAGGTTTTCTTGTGTTCAAGCGTAGACATACCGGAGGCAGGCTACCGTGAACCATATAGCCGGTCCACATAAGCCAAACATACTTGGTAGTTTTGATAAAATTCCCAATATGATTTCCCTTACAAAATTTTAGAGTAAAAGGGTATGCATAACGAAAATATACTCAGGTTTGCTAAAAGTAACCCTTTCCACTTTGCGAGGGGCTAAGAATTTAATGTTTTCCAATCGCATTCCTCTTTCATGATGGGAATACTGGCAGGGAGAATAGAAAAAGAGTTTTCACCAACGTTTCTATTTCTGCCACTGTCAGGATCAGAGGATTCTTTTTGAACCTAGAGATCCTTTTTGAAAGACCATTATGAAAGGATGATTGTATTTGTTGTGGGAGGTCCAACGTCAAGTTTCTTGGACTTACTTTTCCTGGATGGAATTGTTGGTACAAGCCTCGGCTTTGGTAGATGAAGAAGTCAAAATAAAGTTGTGTTCTTTAGTAGTAGAGGATGTGTAAGGGGCAGAAATTGCATAAGACATGGTGATTAAGGAAATGTGGTATGTGAATTTGAAAGTTTCACTGAGGAGAAGGAAGTTGCAGAGACCTTTTAAGAAGTATCGATGAAGAAGTGTGTAAAAGTGAAAGATGATATTGGAGGAAAGGGAATAAGTTTATAGACGGCTTAGTATAAAGCCATCATTACATAGATAACTGGAGAAAATATTCGTCGAATCACATGACTACACGTGTTCAACTCATTAAATGCAAAGAGACGTGCATCCTTTCAAGTGTTAGAAACCGTTCAAGAACTTTCCTTCCAAGAAAAGAGAAGGTTGTATCTAATTTCCGGTCACATCAAGTTGAGTCACCGAAACGTAGGGGGGTTATCTGTTGCGGACAAAATCTGCAAATTATAGGTGGGTGCTCCTCGATAGACACGAGGCAGTGAAGACAGGTACAAGATGATTCAGCAAGTGGCTACCATCGGTTATAAGTAGTGACCAATATTATATAAGTTTTGAAGGAATCAAGGTCGAGGAAGAGAATTTGAAATCTAGGTACCGGTTGGAGAGGTCAGTATTAAAGGAGCAGCTTGTAACGAACCGGCTGGTCGTTTTGATAGTATTAGCCCCGATCCTCTATTTACTGTTTCCCCCGTATCTTTTTCTGCTTATGTAACTTGCCGGGAGGTTCTGTTTGTGATTTCAGAGTGATTTGGGACACTTAGTCCTTAAAACGGAAGTTTGTGTTCTAGGATTTTGAACGTAGTTGGAACTATGTGAAGACGATTTTGGAACAGAGTTTCGTCGGTTCCGTTAGCTTTTTGGGTGTTTTTTGGGCTTAAGAGCATGTCCGGATTGTGTTTTGGAGGTCTTTATATAAATTAGGCTTGAAATGGCGAAAGTTATATTCCTGGGAAGTTTTACCAGGAGTCGAATTTTTGATATCGGGGTCGGATTCCAACTCCGTAAGTTGGAATAGGTTCGTAATGTTGAATATGATTTTTGTGCAAAATTTGAGGTGAATCGCACATGATTTGATAGATTTCGGCATCGGTTGTAGAAATTTGAAGTTTCAAAGTTCGTTAAGTTTGAATTGGAGAGTGATTCGTATTTGTAGCGTTGTTTGATGTGATTTGAGGGCTCCACTAAGTTTGTATGGATTTTTAGTACTTATGGGTATAATTGTTTGAGGTCCCGAGGACCTTAGGTGGATTCAGGGCGGTTCACGGACCAAATTGGAAGTTGGAAGAATTGTTGAAGCACTATTGTTCTGTTGTCACCATACCTACGGTGACGTTGGCCGCTGATGAGAACTCGCAGAAGAGAGCATGTGGGCGTAGGTGAGAGGCTGGCTTGGCCTAGATAGAGGCATAGGTGCGAAAGGAGAGCCGCATCTGCACATCTGCATATGCGGATATGTGATCGCTGAAGCGAAAGGCCGGCCTGGGGCAGGGTTGCGAAAGTGGAAGGTCCTCCACAGAAGGGTGCCCTCAGGTGCGAGCCCTGGTTCACAGAAGAGGAATGTTGAATTTAAGTGGAATCCGCACATGGAATGGAATTTCCGTAGGTGTGGCATCACAAGTTCGACTAAGAGCCCACGTGTACAAAATTGCTGGGCAGAAAAGGCCTATTCGAGGGTTTTATCCCATTTTCAATTTTGTGACTTTGAGTGCTCGGATTGAGGTGATAATTCAAGGGTTTTTCAGAGAAAGCTTTTGGGTGATGATTCTTAACTCAGTTATGGATATATTACACTAATGTATAGTTGATTTCATCATTTAATTAAGGAACTTGGTTGAGAAATTTGGGGAAAAAGTTGAAAAATTCTTCAACTATGTTTTTGAGTTTTGATTCGAATTTTGATATGGTATTTGGATAATTTTGGTATGAGTGAACTTGTGGTTGAATGGGTGTTCGTATTTTTTGACTTTTCCCCAATCTGGGACGTGGGCCCATGTCGACGTTTAGGGCGATTTTTGAAATTCATATTAAAGTCTTGATTTCATTAATTAGATTTGTCTATTATAGTTGTATTTATGGTATGTAATTATTTTTTGCTAGATTTGGGCCATTCGGAGTTGCATAATTGAGGAAAGGGCATTCTTATTGACTGATTGAGTTTGGTTCGAGTTAAGTGGCTTGTCTAACCTTGTGTGAATGAAACCCCCTTAGAATTTTGTACTGTTGTGATATTTATGTGATATGTGGGCGCCGTGTACGCGAGGCGACGAGTGCGCATACGGGCTAGTTGTTGTAATCCGATTTTCACTGAGTATTAGCCTATTACACTTTAATTAAGTTATACTAGCATGTGTAGTTATCCTGTTTAGCCTAGTTTCGCAGGTCTACGCATTCTAAATGCTTATTTGAATTCTGTGCAGCATGTTTTGTTGAAGCCATTACTTGATTTGTATCAACCTTAGCTGTAAAATTCTTGTTATTAATTATTTTCTCTACCTCTTTGAGTTGTGTGTTTAGTTTTGGGACTATGAGGCGGTACCTCGGGAGATCTCCCTACATATTCACTTTTGGGGCTACGAGGCGGTGCCTCGGGAGATCCCCTTGCATATTTTACTTTTAAGACTATGAGGCGGTACCTCGGGATATCTCCTAGAATATTCACTTTTGGGACTACGAGATGGTATATCGAGAGATCCCCATGTTCCGTATTTACTATTGGGATTACGAGGCAGACCTCAGAGTCCTCTTCTATTCCATCCTTTCCGTACTTTGTTTTACTTAGATTCCGGTGTATAAAGATACTAGTTTTTCTTCTATAGCCTATGACTACCCGGTTTTGAGAAAATACTATGTATACCCGAGTGTTGGGTTTTGTACATGCCGAGCGGCATCTTATCGGTTATTTAATTATTCTGTTACAATTTAGTTGTTAAATTTTTCTTTTATTTCCATTTTTCGCAATTTGTTAAGCTTACCTAGTCGTACAAACTAGGTGCCGTCAAGGGTGAATTGGGTCGTGACATACCCTTTATAGATAATTATAGCATTTATTCTCAATCGTTATGCAGCTATCACGACAGATTTTAACTCACATTAAAGAGGAGCATGATTTGAGGATCTTGTCTTTTCTAATTTTTCTATAAATAATCAAATTTGTACTCACTGAAGGACACACAATACTTGCATGAGAAAAGGCTGATACTATTCTCTCATTGATAAAGCTTTACTATTATTAAGATTTTTGCATTGTTCTTGATATCCAAAGTGATTAATTCAAAGCCCGGGATTGCCTTTCCTTCAATTATCCTTTTTACTCGTTTTGCTCTATGTTATTTTATTTTATTGGATCAATTTAATCCACGAGTTAATAAACCGCGTTATAAATTGAACTGTACCTATTTGAGAGTAAACACATAAAAAGATAATTTTTGTACATTAGAAATTTTAATAAAAACTCTTATTCAATTTCTAATTGAACTGTCACGTAGGGTTGTACAGTAGCCAGGTAAGTTCGGGTTTCTTAAATTACCAAACTAAATTAATTGTGTTGGATTATTAAATCTAGAGACCAAACCAAAACAACAAAAGTTTGACTTTCAATCTCCGGCTTTCTTGGGTTTTCGATTTTCCGAATTGTTTTACAAAACATATAACTTGTGCTCTAAATATTTTTAAGCCTAGTAAGAAACTACTATATAAGCTATTTTTCAAAAACATAATATTAAATATGAGATATTTCATGGTATTGTCTTGAAATATTCAAAAATAAAGATAATAAAAATCGCATAAAATGAATATTACTAAGTAATAAGCCATAATGAAAATGAACATAATCTAAAAGTACTAAGTCATGTTAAAATAAGTATGACTAGTAAGTAATATTAATTACATGATTAAATACTAAAGTAAAAATAAAAATAGGTTATAGAGTTTTATATAAATCATTGCAAAACCAAAAAACTAGATATCTAGTACATTGTCATTGTAACGACCTGGTCGGTCGTTTTGAGAGTTAGCGCCCCGATTCTCTAATAACTTCTTTTCACATGTCTTATTATGTTAATGGAACGTGTCAGAGCATTGAGTGATGAAATTTGGAATGATTTTGGACACATAGTCCTTTAAGGTGAGTTTTAACCTTATAAATTGGGCCGTATCTAGAGCTGTGTGAAGACGGATCCGGAATAGAATTCTGTCGACTCCGTTATCTCCGTTGGGTGATTTCGGGGTTGGGAGCGTGTTCGGATTGCGTTTTCAAGGTCAGATGTAGATTTAGGCTTGAATTGGCGAAAGCTAGAATTTTGGCGATTTCGACCGCTAGGTGAGATTTTGATATCGGACTCGGAATGAAATTCCGAAAACTCGTCTGAATGACATGTGTGCAAAATTTTAGGTCATTCAGACGAGTTTAGACGTGTCTCAGCGTCGAATGTGAATTCTTGAAAATTTCCAAGTTCTTAGGCTTGAATCTATGCATATTTGAGGATTTTGATGTTATGGTATTGGCCCATGTCAATGAATGGGTTTTGAAGATTGACAAATGTTGACAAGTTGAACTAGATCCATCAGAGAACACACATCTGAACGGAACAGTTGGTACAAGAATCGTACATGCATAGGAGATATCAGTGATTGCTGAGTATCAAAGAACTAAGAGGATGTCTCCTAATACGAAAAGGTTGAAAACTGATAAAGAAGATGGAAGTTGATTTCAGAAAGGAAAGAAATAGAAGAAGGAAGTTGAGTTATGTTTGAACTCTGTTACCCAGGTAGAGTTGGATCAGAATTTAATCATACACTCAACAACTGACTCTATAAATACTCTATGTATTTATGCTGGAATTCTTTACGCACAAAGACAAAAGTGAATCAAGTTCTGAAAGCAAAGTTCCCAGGGTATTTTGCAAACAGAAGCATTGTGCAAAGGCTATAGTTCAACTAGAAGAAACAGTTCCATCGTCTGAGTGTTGAGTCTAGTTGATGTGTAGTATGAGTTTAAACATTGTATCTTTTCAGCTTTAATAGAATCAATTGTAATAGGTATACATTGTTCAAGTTAGAGTTAGCTTGAAGTCTACAGATATTAGCTAGAGGCTAGTTGATACAAAGAGGATTAAAGTTAGTCCTAGGATTACAAAAGAGTTTATTTTGTAAGTTCGTTTGGCTCAGAGTTTTTAGTGAAGTGTTTGAGCTAATCCTACTGAGGAGTAGGTCGTGGTTTTTTCACCTTTTGAGCCAGGTGTTTTCCTCGTAAAAATCTTTGTGTCTTTACTTTACTGCTTTATTATTCCGCAACAGTAGAAAGTAGTACACCAAGAAGAACCAGGTTCTTCTTATTAGACATCACTCGAAAATTGGGTACTGCACAATTAACTTATATTATTGTGTAGTATTGACGTCTAAAACATCAATTGGTATCAGAGCAGGTTATCCTTGAAAAGGATAACACCTTGGAAAAGATCAAGATGAGTGCACCACCTGGGAACTGGGAAGGTCAATCAACTGCAAGGCCACCACTCTTCAATGGCCAGTACTATTCTTGGTGGAAAAACAGGATGAAGGACCACCTGATTGGAGAGGACTATGAACTCTAGGACATAGTCACGGATGGACCCCTTGCTACAATGATAAAGACTGCTGAAGGTGTAGATGTACCTAAGACTAGGGCTGACTTCACGACTGAAGGTTTGAAGAAATGGGAGAAGAATGCCAAGGCCAAGAAGTGGCTAGTGTGTGGACTAGGTCCAGATGAATACAGTAGAATCCAAAGCTGCACAACAGCCAAGGAAATCTGGACACTCTACAAGTAGCCCATGAAGAAACACCTCAAGTAAAAAGGTCTAGAGGTACACTACTATACTTTCAGTATGAAAACTTCACTATGAAAGAAGGAAAGACTATTCAACAGATGTACACAAGGTTTACAACCTTGACCAATGAACTCAAGTCTCTTGGAAGAATCATACTTGAAGAAGACAAGGTAAAGAAGATCTTGACAAGGGTTCTACCTCTCTCCTGGGAAAGCAAGATCATTGCTATCCAGGAATCCAAAAATATGGCAACCCTTAGACTGGATGAGTTGATTGGAAACCTCATTGCTTATGAACATAGAAGGCAAACCATGAAGATGGATGCCTCAAAGAAGGAGAGAAGTCTAGCACTGAGGATCACTGAGGGAGAAAATCTGGAGGAGGATGAGATGTCCTTGATCACCAAAGAATTCAAAAACTTTCTTATGAGGAAGAAGAGCATCTCTAGGGGAGGAAACTTCAACAAGGCAAAGGCACCAGAAAAGCCAGCTAATGAGGGATGCTACAAGTGTGGAAAGACTGACCATCTCATCAAAAACTGCCCTCAGTGGGAAGTAGAATGGAGGAAGGAGAGATATGAAAGAAAGGACAGGAAGAAGGAACTGGTCCAACCCAAGAAAAGCACAACAAAGGCTATGGTTGCTGCTTGGGGGGAAAGTTCAGACGAAGAAACAGAAGATGGTGAGACAGAAGATCAGGCTCTCATGGCAATTGGAGAATCTGATGAGGAGAAGAACCAGAGGTAAGTATCTCACAACTTAAAACAAAAATAAAGTTTTTATCTAAGGAGAAACTCTCTGAGTTGCTACTTGACGTTATAGATGACTCTGAGGAAAAATCCAAAGAGAAGGATCAACTATATAAAGAGTGTGCAATGCTAAAAGCAAAATGCATGGACCTGGAAATAAGAGTCAGTGAATCTGAAAAGAAAAACACTGTCTTGATGAACCAGGTTCATCCACTTGAAACTGAGATTCTAGAACTAAAATCTGAAAACTTAAAGTTAAGACTAGGATCCAGTAAAAAGGTTGTTGATCACTCTCATGCCATGTTAGAAGAAGACTTAGGAAAAATAAAGGATAAACTGTATTCCAAGGATGAACATATAAAATCTCTCAAAGAAAAGCTAGGGAAAGTCAAGCATGAATTTGATAGAACTCGTAAATGGAATAAGTCTTCTGATGCATTAACTTGGCTCCAAGAGAATCTTAGTAGCAGCCGGAGAGAGCTTGGTTTTGGAAGTCAATTGCCTTAGTGGGATCCCAAAAGCAAGTATCTCACTCTCCCTGAAAATAAAACCTGCACCCATTGTGGGAGGACTGGCCACTACAAATATGAGTGTACTGCAAAAGAGCAGGCCAGTCGAAAAATGAGAGATTCATTAAAAAGAAGAACTGGCTATCAAATTGGGCCAGAAAAATTTTGATTCATCCATTCTCTCATAGAAAAGGACCCAAACTAGTTTGGGTTCTTAGAACTAACCCCTGATTTCCGTTTGTAGGTACAAGTGAAGGGAAGCAGCCTAATTTGGTTTTTGGATAGTGGCTGCTCTAAGCATATGACAGGGAACAAGGAACAGTTCCTTTCACTTGAAAACCTCAAAGGAGGAAATGTCTCATTTGGAAACGGAAAGAAAGGTGAAATAATTGGGGTCGGCAAGGTAGGTAAGAATGACACACGTTCAATTGAACATGTGTATCTGATAGATGGCTTGAAATACAACATAATCAGTGTGTCACAGCTGTGTGACAGAGGTCACCTTGTCGCTTTTACTTCCACAAAATGTTTTGTGATCAACATGCTTACTGACAAGATTGTTTTGCAGGGAAAGAGAATGAACAATATCTATGTAATTGACTTGTCCACACTGTCTGACAATGAACTCACTTGCCTTAGTATGTTGGACAGTGATCCCCTCTTGTGGCACAAAAGACTTGGTCATGCAAGTCTGACTCAACTTAACAAACTGGTCTCTAAGGACTTAGTGGTAGGGCTTCCTAACATTAAGTTCAAAGAAGACAAGGTTTGTGAGGCATGTGCAAGAGGGAAGCAGGTAAGATCTTCTTTCAAAAGTAAGAAAATGGTCAGTACCACCAGGACGTTGGAACTGGTTCATATGGATCTCTGTGGTCCTATGAGAACTCTGAGCAGATGTGGGAAGCGATATGTGATGGTGCTAGTGGATGATTATTCAAGGTTCACCTGGACCTTATTCTTGGCATCTAAGGATGAATCATTTGATATGTTCAACTCATTTGTCAAGAAGAATCAAAATAAGTTAGGACATCAACTAGCATCCATAAGATCTAACCATGGTACTCAGTTTGAGAATGCTAAGTTTGTTGAGTTCTGTGATGAACATGGTGTTAATCACAATTTTTCTGCTCCTAGAACCCCACAGAAAAATGGGGTTGTTGAAAAGAAAAACAGAACTCTTGAAGACATGGCAAGAACCATGCTTCTATCAAGAAAACTACCTCATAGCTTCTGGGCAGAAGCAATAAACACTGCATGCTACATTATCAAAAGATGTATGACCAGACCTCTGGTAGAGAAAACTCCCTATGAATTACTTAAAGGGAGAAAGCCCAACATATCCCATCTTAGGGATTTTGGATGCAAGTGTTATGTGCATAATAATGGCAAAGATTCTCTAGGAAAATTTGATACCAGAAGTGATGAGGGAGTGTTCTTGGGATACTCAACACATAACAAAGCTTATAAAATATACAATAAAAGAACTATGTGTGTATAAGAAAGTGTACATGTCGTCTTTGATGAAACTAACACTCTTTCTAAGAGACAGGAACCAGAAGACGAGGAGCTTGGACTGGTAAAGAGCAGTGACCACATTGAAGCACCTATGGCAGATGGAACAGGTGATGGACCAGGTCCAACAACCCCACGCAACTCGACAGGGGGAATTCTACATGAAAATCCTGGCCCTGATCCTGTTCCACAACTACAAGACAACATGGAACAATCCAGAAGTGAACAACTGGTAGTCAAACCACACAGATATCAGAGTTCTCACCCTCTTGAGAACATCATAACAGACTTGAAATTTGGAATCAAAACTAGACCCTCCTTGAAAATTTTTTGTGCGTTTGATGCATTTCTATCCTTGATCGAACCAAAGAAAATTGTTTAGGCCCTACAAGATGTTGACTGGGTAACTGCAATGCAAGAAGAGCTGAATCAATTTGAGAGGAGCCAAGTATGGCACTTGGTACCCAGGCCACTAGACAGATCAGTAATTTGCACCAAGTGGGTCTTCAGGAACAAGCTCGATGAGGATGGAACTGTTACAAGAAAGAAGGCAAGACTGGTTGTTCAAGAATACAGCCAAGAAGAGGGAATTGACTATGATGAGACCTTTGCTCCTGTGGCAAGATTAGAAGCAATCAGACTTCTTATAGCATTTGCTGCACACATGGAATTCACTCTCCATCAGATGGATGTCAAGAGTGCCTTTCTTAATGGCTATTTGAAGGAAGATGTATTTGTAAAACAGCCTCCTGGTTTTGAAAGCAAAGAGTCACTTGATCATGTATACAAACTTGACAAGGCTCTCTATGGTCTCAAGCAAGCATCTAGAGCTTGGTATGAGAGATTGTCAAAATTCCTGATGGAACATGGGTACAAACGAGGCAAAATTGATAGTACCTTATTTCTAAAGGAAAGGGGTAAGGATCTTCTGATTGTGCAAATCTATGTCGATGACATCATATTTGGGGCAACCACTGAAAAGCTTAGAAAGGAATTTGCTACACTAATGGGGAGTGAGTTTGAAATGAGTATGATGGGTGAGCTAACCTTCTTCTTAGGCTTGCAAATCAAGAAAACCCCTCATGGTACAATGATTCATCAATAGAAGTATGTGAAAGAACTCCTCAAGAAGTTCAAAATGGAGGATTCAAAGGAGATAGAGACCCCAATAGCCACAACTACAAAATTGTATGTGGATGAACCTGGTTCATCCGTTGATCAGAAGACATACAAAGGAATGATTGGGTCTCTACTCTATCTTACTGCAAGTAGACCTGATATTGTGTTCAGTGTGGGACTATGTTCTAGGTTTCAATCCAATCCAAAGGAGTCCCACCTCACTGCAGTAAAAAGAATTTTGAGATATCTAAAGGGCACTACTGATTTGTGCCTTTGGTATCCTAAAGGTAGTAATTTTGACCTTGTAGGATATGCTGATGCTGATTATGCAGGTTTCCTGGTTGACAGGAAAAGTACTTCAGGCATGACTCACTTTTTGGGCTCCTTCATTGTCTCTTGGGCCACTAAGAAACAAAATTCAGTAGCCTTTTCTACTGCTGAGGCTGAATATGTGGTTGCAGCCTCTTGATGTGCCTAGTTGCTCTGGATCAAGAAACAACTACTGGACTTTGTTATAGATGTGGGATGCATTCCTATTTACTGTGATAACACTAGTGCAATTAGTATGACTAAGAACCCGGTTCATCACAAGAGAAATAAGCACATAGATGTTAGGCCCATTTCCTGAGGGACAACTATGAAAAGGGAATGATCTCAATCGAATTCTGTGCTACTGATCGTCAAATTGCTGATATATTTACCAAAGCACTGAGTAGGGAGCATTATGAGAGAAACATGCTTGAATTAGGGATGATTAAGATCACCTAATTGAAAAACAAAAACTGAAAAAATTGAAAACAAAAAAAAAATTTGGCTAGAAAATTCAAATTAGGTACTTAATCAAATTAATCATTGCTCTGTATTATGTCTTTATTGCCATACTCTTCTGCCATGTATTAATATGATTCACTAGTTGCTAATGATGTTTCTCTATATTTGTAAGTTGAGGTAAATAAAAGATTTTAACTGGATGAACCTGGTTCATCCATGCTTGTTCATATGACTGAGAAGGTACGTTCTCATCTCCATACATGTATTAATTCAAGTACAGTCATACATGAGCAGGACTCTATCTATTTATGGTTCAAATTCAAATTATCGTACTTACCCAAATAATGAACCAGTTTCAAGAAGTCCCGTCTCACTTAATTAGCCTAGTTTTAGGGGGAAAGTAACTGTCTAATCAATGTCTAATCGATGACAGTCATTAATCGATTAGTATCCCACTTGAGTTAATACTCTTCCATTGTAATCTCCCCAGCCATAAGTTATAAAAAGGCCATCAGTACCCATTGTACATAAAGCAACAATCGAACCTTGTTCAACTCACTCAACTCACAATCTCTACTGCCTCTTATTTCTTTTCTCTCTAAACAATTCAAAGTCAAGTCGTCACCTCCACCAACTTCTTCTGATTCAACTCAAAACAGAGATTATGATGGAGGAAACTATGAATCATACTCCAATTCGCCCACAGTTTATAGTTTTGAATCTTCAGACAAGTCGTTAACCCCAGAACACCCTACTATCCCACAACCAACACCAAACCCTACCCCAGACCCCAAGCCTCATTGTGTAAAAGTTCTTGCACGCAAATCTGTGGCTTCTGGTTCAAGAGCCAAATTCTTGGAAGATTTGTTACATGCTGAAGAAGGCTCCAAACCAAAATCGTCCAATGAATCATTCAAATCAGCCAATGAAGACGAAGCACCTGGTTCAACCAGTGCTGAGAAAGGTTATCCTGAAGCAACTTCTGAATTTAATTCTGCTGATAAACGATTTGTATTGGTGGGGTCTGTGGTGGATGTTGAAGTGCCAAAAAGGCAAAGAAAATATGGGAAAGAGAAAGCTCTTGAGATCAAGGGAGATGTAGATGTGAGGGGATCGGGAGAGGATGGTACCACACTGGAAATATGTGGTCCCACTCTTGAAAATCTTTAAGAAGATGTCACATTCTTAGGGGGAACTAGTGGAGTTGAGGAAGCGTTGCTGGGTTGAAGAAATTGATGAAAGAAATAGATGAACAGGTTTCTTCTGGGGAAGAAACTTTGGCTGAAAGACTGAAGAAGCCGGGGGACTCATATAACCCCAAGAAAAGAAGGACTCCAAAGTCCAAGAAGTCTAAAGCCTCAGTTCCTTCAAAGAAAACGAATGTTGCTGGTTCTATTGATGTACCTATTCCTAAGGTACGTGCTACGCGTAATACAATGAGAGAGGAGGAGGAGAAGTTGGAAAAGGCTCTGCAAGAGAGAAAAAGAAAGAAGGAAGAAAAAGGGAAAGCAAAGGTAGGAGAGCCTGTTGAGGCACTTGTGTTAGAGGAGGAGACGTTGGACGTGGTCCAAAAAGCGGAGCTTCCTGCTCCAGTTGTGGTTGGGTCATCAAAACCCAAAAAGGCTAAATCTTCTTCCAAGAAGTCAGCTGCAGTGCCCGCCACAATCTCACGAAGTTCCAAAAGAACCAGGTCCAAGGCGAAGAGAGTACAAATTGTGGAAAAGGATGTGGATCCAGAATGGAGTGGAGAGGAAGAGAAGGAGATTGATGAAGTGACCATTGACAGAGTCACAATGTTTGGCAAGAGAACGATTTTGAAGGGGAAATTGATGAAAGATTTGGAGGAACCCGGAATGCAGTACTTGATGGAGTTTTTAGAGCTGCAGGGCTGGAAGGACATGGTCCTTCGTATGGAAGGAAGGCTGGTCAGTGCTGAAGTGGTAGAATTCATGGGGAATGACACAGTCAAGGAAGGCAGGGTCACCTCTTTGGTCAGGGGAGTTGAAGTCTCCTTTGATGCTCAAGAACTGGGAGTTATTATAGACATTCCTGTTATGGGGTACGAAGACTACACGAGGCAGAGATGGCCTTGCTTAGATGGAATGGCCTCAGCATTCAACATCACCAGGTTCTTTTGCGACAATGAGAGGGAACTTGAACCCCAGGAGTGTTTACAAGAGTGAGATGAAGCCTGAGCATAAGCTCTTCTTTGAATTTGTGATCAAATTCCTGCTGCCCAGACAAGAACGAAGACACATTGCTAATTACATGGATTTGACTCTCATGGAGTGTCTGTACAGAGGCAAGCAGATCAATTGGCCAGCATTCATAATGCAACTCTTGGACAGAGTGGTGAATGGAACAAAGGCCCATGCTATCCCTTATGGATTTATTCTGACTTCAGTTCTTGCTCACTTTGGAGTTCCTACGAAGAAGGCTGAGATGGCGACTGCTAAGGGTTACTTTGGGAAGGACACACTATTGTCTTATGATTATACTGTCAATGCTCCGGGAGATGAACCTGGTGGTTCATCTCGGAAGCAACCAGTAAACAGCAAGGTCCGTACTCTGGTGCAGGAAAGCGAGTTGAAGGATATGGAGATCCTTCAATTGAAGTCTCGCTTAATTGAGGTGGAGGCTGAGCGTAATGCTCTCAAAGCTGAGTTAGCAAAGGAGAAGGAGAAAAACGAAGGTGTTCTACACCAAATGTTGCCCCTCCTACAAACCAAGAACCCAACCTCATCTGCACCCTCCTAGCCTTAGAAATGTCCAGTGCCACCCCCAAAACCATCTATGACCCAGTTCGGGATGTTTGTTTTTTTTGTTTCAGGTTTTTCTTGTTTTGCTCATGTCTTGACTAATTTTTCTTTAATCTGTTTGGTGTTTGATGTTCAACGTTAAATCAATGAAGTTTGTTGTTTTGAAAAACTTTCTCAATTTCTAATTTAGCTTACATTATTGATTTCTTGTGTTGATTAATCATGTTTGCACCTGCAGTAGCCTAAATTGTCCATGAGTAAGGATTAAAACTGGTAAGTATCATTTTGCAACTTTTCGATGATGCCAAAAGGGGGAAGATGTTGTTGTTGTTTTTTCAAAAGTGATTTTTGTAACCTAATGAACCTGGTTCTCAATGATTAATGCTTAAAACTATACAAAGTGTTTGAAGTGTATAAAGGATAAAAGCACAGAGTTTTTCATCATCAAAAAGAGGGAATTTGTTGGCCCGTGTCACTTAAAAGGTTTTGAAGATTGACAAATGTTGACAAGTTGAACCAGGTCCATCAGAGAACACACATCTGAACAGAACAGTTGGCACAAGAATCGTACATGCATAGGAGATATCAGTGATTGCTGAGTATCAAATAACTAAGATGATGTCTCCTAATATGAAAAGGTTGCAAACTGATAAAGAAGATCGAAGTTGATTTCAGCAAGGCCAGAAATAGAAGAAGGAAGTTGAGTTATGTTCGAACTCGGTTACCCAGGTAGCATTAGATCAGAATTGAATCATACACTCAACAACTGACTCTATAAATACTCTATGTATTTCTGCTGGAATTCTTTACGCACAAAGACAAAAGTGAATCAAGTTCTGAAAGCAAAGTTCCCAGGGTATTTTGCAAACAGAAGCATTGTGCAAAGGCTACATGTCACGACCCAAATTCCCGACCTAGAGATCGTGATAGCGCCTAAAATCACACTTGCTAGGCAAGCCAATGTTAGTTATCGATTTGCTAATTTCCTTGATTAATTACTTCAGCATAACAATTAAATTTAAAGTGATCTTAACTAAAACAATTCCCAATAATATTCAATATAAAATGATAATATTAACTAATTAAATTAAACGAACCGCGAACTAATTATATAAATAATACCAAAACTACCCCAGGGTCTGGTGTCACAATCCACGAACGACTAAAGAATACTACAAATAAATGTCTGAAAGAAATAGTGCACTGTTCTGAATGATATAAAAACAATGTATACAAGAATAAGAGAAAACTCTCGGATCTCTGTTGTCATGACCCGTTTTCAGGTTGTGATGGCGCCTGTCGTGGAACCAGGCTAGCCAACCGTTACAACAATACTCAATTCATTTACTAGAGAAATTTACTCATTATTGGCTCAACTCATAGAAATACGGACTTTTTTTTAATCATTTAAAACAGTCTAACAGAAGAAATAAGCTCCAACAATCAACCTAGGATCTGGAGTCACGCAGTCATGAGCTACTAACATCAATACAGCTGAGAAATAATGCAGAAGTTTTAAGTTTCCAATTTCTAATACATGAGGGAAAATAAGGAAAAGAGGGACGGGACATCGAACGCCAGCTGCTACCTCGTGGGCTCTGAGAGATAAGCTGCTATCACTGATCCACGCCAAATCTCGGTGCATCTGGATCTGCACACACAGTGTGCAGGTAAGTAACGAAAACAACCTACGGTCTGAGGAGGTAGTGACGAACTCAACCTCCGTAAATAACAATTCGGATAATGAATGTTTCGGAAATAACCGAGAATATCAGTGACAATCATGTTATGTAAATGGCCCTAGAACTTAGTCACAATCCGTGAATAATAAATAAATTCCATGTATGTAGCATGCAACTCTCACAGGTAGTCCTCTCGATGCACATAAATGGCCATTGCCCCAGGGAAATTCATCCCGTAACATGTACGACGTGGTGACTCAGTCACTAAGTACCGAGGGAGCAGACCAATTCAGCCTTTCGGAGAAATCCATCTCCGGGATATCATACTCATCCATAATCTGTACCAGGGAAATCCATCCCTCCATATCTCATAAACAGTATCTGTGCCAGGGAAATCCATCCCTCTATATCTCATATCTCGGACAAATCCATGTCCAGGGAAATCCATCCCTCAATATCTCATATCTCGGACAAATCCATGTCCAGGGAAATCCATCCCTCAATAACTGTGCGCTCACTGGGGGTGTAAAGACTCCGGAGGGGCCGCCAAGGATATGTCCCAAGCGCTATATATATATCAAGCCCACGAAGGGTATATCATCTCAACATTTGGCTCTAGGCCCATACTCAGTCAGAATTACCAGTCTCCTCACAACACTCTCATTATCTAAGCAGCCCAAACAATGGCAATGCATGATAAATAAATGATTTCTGAGACTAGAATACGAATACATGTATAATAACAGGAGTGAGTATGCACAAATAAAGTTCGCAATAGAAAAAACAGTAACTGACCCTTTCCGGTCTCCATATATAGACATGAAGTCTTATCCTTTATACTTGTTATGTTTATTTTAGTTTCTACGCATTAATAGCCTTCACAGTACCGATATCATGGTGGAACAACAGTTAAACCGTGCCTGGGGATAAGCCGGGCCACAACAAATCAACCAACACTCCTATGCCCGTCACTTGGCGAGTGTATCATAGTAACTATCATCAATTAGCATGTACATTGGGATCTTGAACCCCTCAGTCCCAAGGTTGAAGACGTTACTTACCTCGAAACCGGCTCAACTCTACTCCGCCGGGCCCTTTCCTCGAGAATCGGCCTTCAAATGCTCCAAATCTATCAATAATCAATTACATAGCGTCATAATGTGCTAAGGAACAATCCCCAAATCAAAATTTAGCAAAAATACCAAAAATCCCGAATTCGGTCTGGAGATTTTTTCCAAAGGTTATGACCATTCTATTAGAGGCTGTCTGAGAAGCATTTGGAATTAGCCTTCCGAGATTTTTGTTCTTCGCGAACGCGAGGGTAGGCCCGCGAACGCGAAGAGGACTGGTCTGGCAGTGTATAATCTTGAAAAAATGGGTTAGGCTCATTTCATCTAATTTCCTCCATGGGAGACAACCTAAGGGCGATTTTGGAGCTCTATCTTCATCATCTATGTCAAGGTAAGTGATTCCCACCTATTGCAAGTTAAATACTTGGATCATATATATATTTTAACATGGAAATTCATGGAAAATTAGTGAAAACTTGGGGTTTTGGTAGAAAACCTAGAAATTAGTATTTTTGGATTTTGACCATGAAATAGGACATGGGATTTGGAATAAATTATATATTTGAGTTCGTGAGGTTATGGGTAATGTTTATCTTCGAAAATTTTAGAAATCCGGACACGCGGGCCCGAGGGTGATTTTTTATCGGCTTTTCGATCGGGGTTAGGAATTGTTATAAATTGGATTCTAATCGATATTTGAGCATATATTAATGGATTTGCGTAATTATTGGCTAGTTTTGGGTTGTTGTGCATCAATTGGAGTCGTCGGAAGGGCTTGGAAGCTAGTTATGGAAATTCGGAGCGAGGTAAGTCTTCTTTCTAACTTTGTGAGGGGGAATTGTCCCCATAGGTGAACTAAATGAATATATGACATTATTTGTGGGGGCTACGTACGTACGAGGTGACGGGAGTTCGTGCGTAGCAACTGTTATGCCATGTCCGGGTAGTCTAGGACCCACTAGCATGCCTCACGTGTTGTATATGTGATCCTGTCATGATATTAGGCCGATGCTGCCATTGAACGGTTAATTCATTCTTCCCAAAAGGGTTAGAGTGTACTCGTCTTAATTGTTTGGAAATAGGATTGATTTCCCCGTGGATCATTGTGTTCCTGGCAAGGCTATTTATTGAATATTGTTAAATTTGACAAAAGAATTTCCAAAAAAATATTCTAAATATTATCTTCATGTTTAATTAAGGAGAATTTTATTACTTCTATGAGAAATTGTCTTCTTGGATAAAAATTTGGATTTCCTTTATGTGAATACGTGTACATATGAGCACCTGAGTCGCAGGTATGATTCGCGAGCAGGCTAGCCGTATTATTATTATGTAGACCGCGTCGCATGATAAATTCGCGAGCGGGGAAAATAGATGCATCTATGGTTCGGGTCGTTCGACCATTCAGCAGTGCACATTTTATTTTTTTGTTGGTCCGCCTTGTACGACCCGCGGCATATTTGTTGCGCATGATAAAATGTTGCATATGTTTCTATGATTTATACATGTTTATTGGCTTGAGTATATTTTGAATTGCCAGTTTAAAAGAAGGAGAATTTCTGTGGAAAATTTGTAATTTTTTTTTATATTTATTGATGTTTCAAATCTCCGATTTCTTGATTAATTGATTATGATGCTCATGCTTAGCTTCTCACTTAGGTTATACTAGACTGACTTATAGCAAGTGTCAAGTCCGACCTCTCGTCACTACCTCTCTAAGGTTAGGCGGGATACTTACTGGGTACACGTTGTTTTTGTACTCATACTACACTTGTGCATTTTTGTTGCACAGGTACACCCTTAGCGGTGGTTGACTTGGAGATTTAGACGTGCTGCATTATCCGTCCCACAGGTGACAGAGTCTGCCTCTATGTATTGTATTTTATTTTAAATCCCTTGTCCAATTTGTATTTCGGACAAGTTTTGTAGTATTTGTATAAATTCTTAGAAGTTGCTCATGCATTCGTGACACCGGGTTCTGGGGATGTGTTGAGATCTATTTTATTGTACTAAATTGATTCTCCGTCATAATTAATTTACGAAAATTTATTTAATTGATTATGAAATACAAGAAAATGCAACGATTTCGAAATTGGTAAGAAAGAAAATATTTCAACTAATTAGGGGTTTGCTTGCCCGACAGTGGTGTCCGGCGCCATCACGACCTATAGGTTTTGGGTCGTGACAGCAGCTCATGACTGTGTGACACCGGATCCGAGACCGTAGTATTTGGGTTCTGTTTTCTTTCTTAAAATTTTTCAAATTCAGAACTTCTATTATTAATGACTTTGGATTGTTAGAAAGAGCATTTTCTTCAGTATTTGAACCTAGAATTCGTTATGGTTAAGTGGCTAGCCTGGTTCCACGACAGGCGCCATCACGACCCTGAAATTGGGTCATGACAAGTTGGTATCAGAGCTCTAGGTTGAATAGGTCTCACCGGTCATGAGCAGGTTTAGTAGAGTCTTGTGGATCGGTACGGAGACGTCTATACTTATCTTCGAGAGGCTACAGAACCCTTAGGAAAATTCCACATCTTTGAATTATGTCGTGCGACTCTGTTTAATTCTGGAACTAAACTCTTGTTGTTTTCATTCTCTCACAGATGGTGATGACTCTTGCTACCGATAGTGGTGATCAGACACCAGCAGAACTAGCCAGAAGTCATTGCCGAGGCCGTGGAAGAGGGAGAGGTGCAACCCGCATAGTAGCTGGGACAACACCTGTGGACCATCCCATTGTCAAGGATCAGGTTCCCGCAGCTGAGATTCCAGCGGGACGGGCTCAGGCACCATCAGTGCCCATTGTGATTCCAGGTCTTCAGGAGACCTTAGCGCAGATTTTGACGGTGTGTACCAGTCTGGCACAGGCCGTCACCATGTCCAATCTGTTACTACTTCTCAGGTCGGGGGAGGCACTCAGACTCCAGCTGCCTGGACACCCGAGAAAGCATCCAAGGGCTTTAGACACCTGGGGAAGTCCTAGCAAAGCCGATTGCTCCAGTACAGGATTATGTGGTTCAAGCCTTAGCTGATGATGAGCAGCGGCGATTGGAGAGGTTCAGCAGGCTCCACCCTCTTACTTTTAGTGGTACTGAGAGCGAGGATGCCCAGGATTTCTTGGACAAGTGTGAGAGGATACTACGCACAGCAGGGATACTAGAGGCCAGCGGAGTTCCATTCACTACTTTCCAGTTCTCAGGAGTTGCACTTTCTTGGTGGGAGGCCTATGAGAGGCGTAGACCCGCTGATGGAACCAGTTCTCCATTCTCTTCTTGTAGAAGTATATACCTTAGTCTCGCAGAGAGGAGATGCGTAGAGAGTTCGAGCAGTTGCGTCAGGGAGACATGACCGTCACACAGTATGAGATGAGGTTCTCTGAGTTAGCTCGTCATGCTATCTAGCTAGTTCCCACAGACAGAGAGAGGATTCAGAGGTTTGTTGATGGTCTTACTTATCAGTTATGGATCTTTCTGACCAAGGAGAGGGTATCCGGGGCTTCTTTTGAAGAGGTAGTCGACATAGCCAGGGAGATTGAGTCAGTGCGCCAGTAGGAGCGTGTTGAGAGGGAGGCCAAGAGGCCTCGAGGATCTAGTAGTTATGGTGGTTTTCACTCGGGAGGTCAGTCTCAACACAGTAGAGGCCGTCCCTTCAGGCCTCCTCAGCCAGCTCGTCCAGTCTACAGTGGTACTTCATCTGGACAAGGCCCTCGTAGCTCTCATCCAGGTCGTTCATCATTCAGTGCACTTCCAGCCTAGAGCTCATCCCGGACACCATCAATTCAGGGTTCTTCAGTACCAGGCTCTTCTAGCAGCTACTCTGGTTCCAGGGGTTCCCTTAAGTCCCCACCATCATTTGCCGAGAGGGGTTGCTTCGAGTGTGGGGATCCAGGTCACATCAAGAGGTTTTGTCCCCGTCTTTCTGGTAGTTTGTATCAGCAGAGCAGCCAGCCTCCAGCTTCAGCACCAGTTTCTACACCACCCGCTCAGGCAGCCAGGGGTGGGGGTCAGGCGGTCAGAGGCCGCCCTAGAGGGGGAGGTCGATCAGGTGGAGGACAGGCCCGTTCCTATGCACTTCCGGCCATGCCAGATGCCAAAGCTTCAGATGCAGTGATTACACGTATTATCTCAGTCTGTTACTGAGATGCTTCAGTACTATTTGAACCTGGCTCCACGTATTCATATGTTTCATCATACTTTGCACATTTCTTGGATATGCCCCGTGAGTCCTTGATTTCATCTGTTCATGTGTCGACTCCAGTGGGAGATACAGTTGTGGTAGACCGGGTGTACCGGTCTTGTGTTATATCTATTGGGGGTTTGGAGACCCGGGCAGACTTATTACTGCTTAGCATGGTTGACTTCGATGTGATATTGGGCATGGATTGGCTATCTTGGTGCCATGTTGTTCTTGACTGTCATGCCAAGACCGTGACCTTAGCTATGCCAGGATTTCTGAGGATTGAGTGGAGAGGTTCGGTGGAGTATGTGCCTAGTGGGGTGATTTCCTGTCTGAAGGCCCATCGTATGATTGGGAAGGGGTATGAGTCTTATCTAGCCTTTGTGAGGGATGTTAGTAGTGAGACTTCTTCTATTGATACGTTTCATGTGGTCCGTGAGTTCCCAGATGTATTTCCTGCAGACCTGTCAGGCATGCCACCTGGCATGGACATTGATTTTGGTATTGACTTGTTACCAGACACCCAGCCTATCTCTATTCCACCTTACCGCATGGCCCTAGCAGAGTTGAAGGAATTAAAGAAGCAGCTTCAGGAACTCCTTGATAAGGGGTTCATTCGGCTCAGTGTTTTGCCTTGGGGTGCACCGATGTTGTTCGTAAAGAAGAAGGATGGCTCTATGCGCATGTGCATTGACTATAGGCAGGCTGAATAAAGTTACGGTGAAGAACCGGTATCCTTTGCCTCGCTTTGATGACTTATTTGATCAGCTTCTTGGAGCTAAGGTGTTCTCAAAGATTGACTTGAGGTCTGGATACCACCAGTTGAAGATTCGGGATTCTAATATTTTGAAACTGCTTTCAGGACCAGATATGGTCACTATGAGTTCTTGGTTATGTCTTTTAGGCTGACCAATGCCCCAGCCGCCTTAATGCACTTGATGAACATCGTGTTTCAGCCTTACCTTGATTCACTCGTTATTGTGTTCATTGATGACATCCTGGTGTATTCTCGTAGCTAGGAGGAGCATGCTCATCATTTAAGGGTTGTGTTGCATAAGTTGAGAGAGGAGAAACTTTATGCAAAGTTCTCCAAGTGTGAGTTTTGGCTTAGTTCAGTAGCTTTCTTGGGGCACGTGGTGTCTATTGAGGGTATTCAGGTTGACCCGAAGAAGATAGAGGCGGTGCAGAGTTGGCCCAGACCTTCCTCAGCTACGGAGATTAGAATTTTCCTTGGTTTGGCGGGTTATTACCGTTATTTTGTGGAGGGATTTTCTTTTATAGCTTCACTACTGACCAGATTGACCTAGAAGGGTGCTCCATTCAGATGGTCCAATGAGTGCGAGGAGAGTTTTCAGAAGCTCAAGTAAGCATTGACCACAGCTCCGGTAATAGTTTTGCCTACTGGTTCAGGTTCTTACACGGTCTATTGTGATGCTTTTAGAGTTGTCTTGGGAGCGGTTTTGATGCAGGACGGTAGGGTGATTGCCTACGCGTCCAGACAGTTGAAGGTGCACAAGAAGAACTATCCCGTGCATGACCTTTAGCTAGCTGCTATTGTTCATGCCCTAAAGATCTGGCGTCATTATTTGTACGGGGTTCAGTGTAAGATTTATACCGATCATCGCAGTTTGCAGTACCTGCTGAGGCAAAGGATTTAAATTTACGCCAGAGGCGATGGTTGGAGATTCTTAAGGATTATGACCTCACTATTCTGTATCACCCGGGGAAGGCCAATGTAGTGGCCGATGCTCTGAGTCACCGAGTAGGGAGTTTGGGGAGTTTAGCATATCTTTCACCAGTAGAGCGACCCTTAGCACGTGATGTTCAGGTCTTAGCAGGGCTGTTTGTGAGGTTGGACTTGTCAGAGCCTCCATGGGTGATAACTACCATGGCTTCCCGGTCTTCTTTATATGATTAGATTAGAGCACGTCAGTATGATGACCGTCATTTGTCGGTTCATCAGGACAGGGTCCGTCGAGGTGATACCAGGGATGTGACTATTGATGATGATGGAGTTATGAGGATGCGTGGCCGTATTTGTGTGCCCGATGTAGATGGTCTTTGAGAGTTGATATTGGCAGAGGCCCATAGTTCGCGATACTTCATCCATCCGGGTGCCGCGAAGATGTACCAGGACCTATATTGGTAGAGGCGGATGAAAAGAGATATTGTGGAGTATGTAGCACGGTGCTTCAATTGCCAGCAGGTCAAGTATGAGCACCAGAGGCAAGGTAGGTTGCTTCAGGAGTTAGTCATTCCGGCGTGGAAGTGGGAGCAGATCACCATGGACTTTGTAGTTGGGCTTCCATAGACCACGAGGGGATTTGATGCTATTTGGGTCATTTTGGATCGACTGACCAAGTCTGCGCACTTCATTCTTGTCAGTACTACTTACACTTCAGGGAGGTTAGCTGGTATTTACATCAGGGAGATCGTCCGATTGCATGGGGTCCCAGTTTCTATTATCTCTGACAGAGGCACTCAGTTCACATCTCAGTTTTGGAGGGCTATGCAGAGAGGTATGGGTACTCAGGTAGATATGAGCACAACATTTCATCCCCAGAACGACGGGCAGTCAGAGCTGACTATTCAGATCTTAGAGGACATGTTGCGTGCCTGTGTGATTGATTTTGGTGCTTCGTGGGATCAGTTTCTTCCATTAGCGGAGGTTGCATATAATAACAGCTACCAGTCTAGTGTTCAGATGGCGCCGTATGAGGCATTATAAGGTAGAAGGTGTAGATCTCCGGTTGGTTGGTTTGAGCCCGGTGAGGCTAGGTTATTAGGCCCTGACTTGGTTCGGGATGCATTGGAAAGGGTGAAGTTGATTCAAGAGCGACTTCGCACGGCTCAGTCCAGGCAGAAGAGTTATGCAGACCGAAGAGCTTGTGATGTGTCATTCACGGAGGGTGATAAGGTACTGCTAAAGGTGTCACCCATGAAGGGTGTTATAAGGTTCGGGAAGAGGGGAAAGCTTAGTCCCCAGTTCATTGGTCTTTTTGAAGTGCTTCGGGAGATTGGAGAGGTGGATTATAGGCTTGCCTTGCCGCCCAGATTGTCTAGTATTCATCCGGCATTCCATGTGTCGATGCTCCAGAAGTATGTTGGTGACCCGTCTCATTTCATAGACTTCAGTACGGTTAAGCTCGAGGGTAATATGTCTTATGAGGTGGAGCCAATGGCTGTTTTGGCTCGCGAGGTCAGGAAGTTGAGATCAAAGGAGATAGCTTTAGTAAAGGTGCAGTGGAGAGGTCATCCAGAGGAGGAGGCCACTTGGGAGACCGAGCGGGAGATGCAGAGCAGATATCCTCACTTGTTTGAGACTCCACGTATGTTTCTAGACCCGTACGAGAATGAATGTTTGTTTAAGAGGAGGAGAATGTAACTACTCGGTCAGTCGTTACGTAGAACATGCATTATTTTCTCTGTTTCTGCCTTATTGTAGCTTGGTTAGACTGTTCATGAGGTGTTGGAGTCGGTTGGTTCGGGTTCGGAGTGGTTATAGAGGGAATTGAGACACTTCGTATCGAAAAGTAACCTTAGAGTTGGAAAAGTCAACCCAGAGTTGACTTATTGGTAAATGACCTCGGAATACGTATTTTATGGCTCTGATAGCTTCGTTAGGTGATTTGGGACTTAGGAGCGTGTTCGGAATGTTTTTGTGATGTCCGGTGTGGAATTAGGCTTGAATTGGCGAAAGTTAGTTTTTGGCGATTTCCGGTCGGCAGTGAAAAATAGGTTATCGGGGTCGCACAGGTTCATAGTGTCATTTTGGATGTGTCTGCAAATTTTAAGCTTAATTGGAGTTGTTTTGGTTAGTTTCGGCATCATTGGTTGAGTTTAGAAGTTTCAATGTTCATAGGCTTCAATTCGATGAATTTCTGGAGTTTTGAAGTTGTTTTTGATGTTTCAAAGGCTCTACTAAGTTTGAATGATCATATATGATGCGTTGGTATGTTTGGTTGGGGTCCCGAGAGACTCGGGATTGATTTCGGGTGGAGAACGTGGAATTTGGACTTGGCAAAATGCAGCTTCAGCTGCTGTTCTGATGTTTTCGCACCTACGGAAGGGGAGTCGCAGGTGCGGTCCCGCAGGAGCGGACTGGGCTCCGCAGGTGCAAGAATGGGCTGGGTTGATGAGTTCTGCAGGTGCGAGGAATTTGTCGCACCTGTGAGGTCGCAGGTGCGGATTTGGGTGGTACCAGATGAGACCGCAGGTGCGGAAGGATCATCGCACCTGCGAAGCCGCAGGTGCGAGTATTTGGTCGCAGGTGCGAAATCCCTGTACAGTAAGTATAAAAACCAGCCTTCGCGAATTTTAACAATTTTTCTCAATATTTCATCCGGGTTTGAAGCTTTTGAAGGGTTTTTGAAGAGGGAGTTCGATAGTTCTTCGTGGAGGTAAGATTTTTGGACTCTAAACTCGTTAATACATGATTAAAGGTCAGATTAATGGTGGAACATTTGGGAAAAATCAGAGAAAAAGGGGTAGTTATGGCTTGGGATTAAGAGGCCTTAAAATGGATATTTGAGGGGCCATTTGAGCTCCGATTTCTGTGTTCTTGATGGACTCGTGGAAGGACGAAGTTTCTTGTGGTGTAAATTTTATCGAGTTCCGAGATGTGGGCCAGGGGGCTGGGTTTTGACCAATTTCGGGATTTTGAGTATTCTTGATAAATTTTGATTGGAATTCATTCCTTAGCATATTATAATGTTATACATCTAATTGTTGATAGATTCGGAGTGCTCGGAGGCCGAATTTCGAGGCAAGGGCACTGCGGAGTAGTATTTTAGCCGGTTTTGAGGTAAGTAACGTCTTCAACCTTGGACCTGAGGGTTCGAAACCCCAAGTTATCTGGTAATTGTTGTTGATTAAGGTGACGCACTGGCCAAGTGACGGGCATATGGTCGTACACCGAATATTTGTGGCATGGCTCACCCCATGGCACTGTCTAATGGTTGTTTCACACTGATACTTGTACTAGGAAGGTTGTAAATTCCTTGAACCTAGTAGAGATCATGATAGATATAATTGCTAAGGCTTCACACCAATATGTTAAGACCGGAATGGTCAGTTATTACTGTCTCTATCTGTGATTATTACTTGCATATACTCAGTCCTATCATGGTACATGTTTTCATGCTTCAGTCTCGGTAATTGTTGGTTATTTCTATCTTATCCTTGTTTGGGCTTATTTTCATATATTGAGAGCATTGTGAGTGAGACTGGAAAATGTTGACTGAACAAGGCCTAGGGCTGGATTGTGAGACAGTTATGAGATCGGACTGCACACCCAGCGATCCTTGAATCATGCCGTCGTTAGCTTGATATAGCGCTTGAGCTTATAGGAGCCCCTCCGGAGTCTTTACACCCCAGTGAGCGCATAGATATTGATGGACGGATCTTCCTAGGCATGGATCTTGTACGAAGTTATCTGATATATTGAGGGATGGATCTTCCCTAGACATGGATCTTGTCCGAGTGTTATGTTCCGGAAATGGATCTTCTTGTGGGGCTGGACTGGCCTTCTTCCTCGGTACTGAGTGACTTCATCACTATGTTATGTATATTCCGGGATGGACCTTCCCTGGGCTTTATGGCCAAATTCTAGTACCGAGTGGTTTTTTCTTGTGAGAGAGTTTGAATATTGTGTACATGGAGATTCTGATTATATATGAACTTATGCAAAGCTACAAACATAGATTGTTGCATCATGCTTAGTTTCTAATATTTTACTGTCATATTCAATTGTTTACTGTTGTACCTAGTTTATCGGAGGTTTAGTCTGTCACTACCTCTCAGACCATAGGTTGTTTCCGTTACTTACTGAGTTGGTGTACTCACGTTATACCCTGCACCTTGTGTGCAGATCCAGGTACATCGAGGCTCAGTTCGGGTCCGTGATTGCAGCTTTTCCCATCGGAGTTGACGAGCTAGCAGCTGGCGATCGTTATCTCGTCATTCTTTTCTTTTACACCTGTCGTAGTACTATTAGACTATCTTACTCAGTTTCCTTTTTGGATGTATTTGATATTAGCAGCTCATGACTGTGTGACACCGGATCCGAGACCGTAGTATTTGGGTTCTGTTTTCTTTCTTAAATTGTTTCAAATTCAGAACTTCTATTATTAATGACTTTGGATTGTTAAAAAGAGCATTTTCTTCAGTATTTGAACCTAGAATTTGTTATGGTTAAGTGGCTGGCCTGGTTCCATGACTGGCGCCATCACGACCCTGAAATTGGGTCGTGACAATAATCATGTTTGGGATAGTGAAGGGGAGATTAGTAAAGCAGCAACCACGAGAAAAACGGCGAAGGGAATGGGCGGCGACGACATCGGAAACGGAGATTGTTTCCGATTAAGAGTTCTTTGTTTTCTATTTACGGTCGTCGGTGTAGGGGATTATGTGCCTAAAATCTTTGGTGAAGCTGTTTAACCAAATAATTAGATTCCTTGACCAAAGCTATTTTAGGATAAACGCGGGTTACTGATAATTGAGAAAATAATATAACAAGTAAAGAAATATTGAATAGACAATAACATAGAATGCAGAAAAGTAAGGTGGCTTGTATTCGAGAATTCAGATGATCTTGTGTGTTACATTTCTTCCATTTTATATAGGGATTCTCCTAGTATAACGTTTTGGTTCCTATCATGATTGCTCATTAATGGCTAATTATTACATTAATGATGCGTTACAATGAATAACCATAACTGTTGTTTAGGAGTTACGTAACGTATAAGTCATTAACTGTTGATTCTTTGAATCTGCCCGTTGCTTCGTCTAGGTTCATTATGATCTTATCTCTTCTTCTTTGTGAGGTTTCCCGTGGCTAATGTACTCGTGGGTTTATTAGTCGTGTCTCTTTACTTCGTTCCTTCTCCTAGAATTATGTCCATCTGTGACATTTTCTGATCCACGTAGCTGGCTGAGTTGTCTAGGACTTGCTTACCTGTGAGGCTATTTTTTACCAATACAGATAGTCCCCCCACTTACCATATATTTGGCGACTAATATTTGGTAAGTGGTTACGCATTTATGGCGAGAATATTTTGCCGTCGCTTCGCTCTGAAACATTGTATCCTTTTATGAACATCGGCGTGGTATGTCACTTCCATTTAATGCTCCTTCCACGTGTCTTTTCTGATTGGTTCTGCAACGACTCGACGCCTTTTAGGGCTTTTTGCGGCTGCATCAGTCCCGAAGTGACACCTTTAATTTTGACTTTCCATCATTATTTTTCCATGTTTTGACAGTTGCCTTTATGTATAAATAGCCTTCTTCCTTTCTTTACTTTCACGGAACACTTCCATAGCTTAACTCTTCCTTCGTAAAGAACTTTCCTTTTCTTTTGTAAATATGTCTTCATCAAACCAGCCAGAAAAGATTATAGATGTAGAGACTCTGGCATCTTCTTCTGCTCCATCTAGGAGCCGGAGAGGAGGAAGGTTGAGAAGCTTAGGATCTGCTTCTACTAGAGGTTCTTCTTCCCCACTAGTTTCTCCCCCACTAGTTTCTCCCCCTTCTGCTAGATCTTTGTTGACTCCTAGGGCCAGGTCTTATCATTCTGTCTCCAAAAGTAAGGATGATCTTCGTGAACCCAAGGTTGACGAAATTATTCCTGCTGAGATTGTCTTTACGAGGGAAAACTCGATTCTCGCTGAACAGTCTTCTTCTTCAGAGAGTGTAGAGAAATATGCGACGATTATCACTGAGGGTCACGTTCCTCTTGTTCGTAGGGAGTGTTCCTGGGGGTCTGATGTTCTGATTCTTGTACTGAATAGCAATCAAAGGATTACGTCTTACAAGACTGGTTATTCCTTTGTTTATACTTACCCTTTTACATTAGGATTTAGGCCTCCCATTGACCCTATCATCATTGAATTCTGTCTCTTTTTCAATACCTGTCTAGGACAAGTTGGTCCGTTAGTATGGCGAGTAGTCGCGTGCTTGAGAGTTTTAGCTGCCTTAGCTTCAGTTCCTTTCACCTTCCATCATCTTATTCATTTATATTCTCCTGTCTTATTTTGTCAAGGGGTTTTTACTCTGGCTGCTCGGAGTAAAAGAGTTTTAGTAACCCCTGGTGACGATAAAGATAGAGGTTGGTGCCTTCGGTACGTTGTTGTCCCCACTACTGGTTTAGTGGGTGAAAGTAATCTTCCCTTCCCTGAGAAGTGGAACCGTGCACGTAAGTACTTTTTGGTTCGCATCTATTTACTTCATTAGATTTGAATTATGTTTTTAATACCGCATCTGTTTTTCTTTTCCTTTTCAGCAATCATGAATATCGTCGAGAGTGTCTCCGATATTTGTGATTGGGTAGAGAGAATATTTCCTGCTGCTCCAGTTGAAGAAAGGTCTTGGAAATACTTCTCCGCGAAGCATGGTTGGATTGTTAAGACCCACGGTAAGCGGAGTTTTTCCTACTTCCTACCTTACCTGAGTTGTTTTTTATTCTCGTTTAATTTTTCCCTTTTGATAGGGTTTTCTGCCCGTGGGGTGTCTGGTTTGTCGCTATCGAAGATGTGTTTGTCCCATGCTCAGGATATCCTTTCCAGTTCCTCTTCCTCGAAGAGAAAAGTCAGTGATCCCCATTCTGGAGAAGAAGAAGAAGAAGAGAGAGAGGGTGCTTTGGTGCACCGGTCGAGAAGGAGGCGGGTAGTTTTAGATGATGAATCTACCCCCAAGTCCCTTCCTTCCGTGTTGGCAATTAGACCCTCTTCTTCCAGAGATGATTCTCAGTTCCCGGTACGAGATTCTGTCAAGCATCTTTTTCATGAAGGTTTTGACCTTGCCTCTGATGATGTTCCCCTAGAAACTATCTTTCTCGACTCTTCAAGAGTAGAAGTTACTTTGGTTCTTTATGTCTCTACTGTTCCTGCTCCCCTTGCTATTACAGTTCCTGCCGCTCCTCCACCTGTGTCTACTGTTTCCTCAATTCCTCATTCATCCGTGCCTATTGATGTGCTTGTGGCTCCCTCGGCTCTTGGTCCATCTATTTCCATTGCTACTCCCTCCGTTCCTACTTCCATGCCTTCTCTTATGGAAGTAGGGTCTTCTAGTAGGGAGATGCGGAGGGTTGTGATTGAGGTTCCAGCCGGAGGGAGTCTCTTTAAAAAGACGGGTGAGACTGAAGTGTGGCTCAAACCTCTGATTGGCTCTGAAGAGAAAGCCAAACTTGCCAGCCATTCAACTCTCACGTGGGCCAATGAAGTGGTTCACACTTCTTTGAAGGTATGGAGTAGCTTACTCTTATATATGTATGCTTTTCTATGCTTATAAAGTTTTACTATATTTAAATGTTTAACTTTTTCGTAGATGCATCTGATTGGCTTAGAGCTTATGAAAAGAGTGTCAAATTCAGAGAACGAGTTGAAAGAGTTGCGGGAGCTTCAGGTTTATCTTGATAATATGAAGGTGCTATATGATGGCTTAAGGGTGGATATGGATGCTTTAGAAGAAGAAAGGAATGCCTTGAGGAAGCAGTTGAGGATTACGGCGACGGAATTGGCAGTGGAGAAAGCTTCTTCTAGCCAAGCTGATAAGGATAAAAGTATTCTTGAGTCCTCGTTTGCTGAGCAGTTGTCTCGAGCAACGGAGGAGATCAAGAATTTGAAGCACTTGCTGGGGCAGAAAGAGAAATACTCAGGTGAGCTAGTACAGACCCTCTCCCGGACTCAAAAGGAACTTCGTGAAGCTTGAGTGAAAGTCCGTGCTCTGGAAGAGTCAGTTGTACCCTTGAGGGTTGCCCTTGAAGCCGCCGAAGCCGAGAAGGATGGATTGAAGCTTGATATCCAGGCGTGGTCAAAGGATTATAACAACCTTGAAGAGGCGGCTGCCGTTGATGTGAGTTGGGCGTACATGAATGGTCACCATGACACATTAATGGCGATGAGCCGGGAGGGCTTCAACCTTGATGCTGAAATTGCTAAATCCAAAGAAGCCATGGAGAAGACCCAGCAGGGTCTTGAACTTTCTCCATCTGATGAAGCCTGTGATGCTCATGCCTCTCCTCCTCAAGTTGTTGTTGTTCCTCATGTGAAAGTAAACTCTCCTTCTCCATAAGAATGAAGATTTGGTTATCCCCACTTTTTTTTTAATTTTCTTGGATTGGTGTGGTTACCCCCAGCTCCATCGGGGGTAAGTTTGAAACTTTTAAGTCCCCAACTAACAACTTAGGGGCACCCAAAAAATGTAAATATTATGCGGCTAAGTACTAGTTGGTACTTAGTTTTTGACTTAGCCGCTTATTCTAATATTAATGCAATCTCAAGACTTTTTGCTATGAGTTTGAGCTTTACTCTTTTAAGTCTATTGCATGTATTGTTTTTCTGAGGTTTTTGTTTGTACCTCTTAGCTTTTTGCATGAAAATGCATATTTCACTTTGAACCTTTTCATAGTAGGTGTAGTGTTCGTATAAGTTTTTAGCCTTTGTTAGTGATAGGCTTTGATTATGAGTTAGGGCCCTTTTGATTGATACTTAATGAAGAAGACGTCTCAACTTCATTGAAATGCAATAGAGTGATAGGAATTTCTCACATGTTTAAGAATGTTTTTGTGAGAAGTTTTTATTTGAACTTTCACAACATTTTACATGTGTTATGATTATCATCTAAGACTCATGTTGCAACTGTTTGTTTTAACGAATTTGATAATAACTTGTATTTCACAATTGTTTTTCATAGGTAACAGTTTTTTCCAGTTAATACAAGGAGATAACTATTTTTCATTAGTAACTGTTTTTGTAAACATTGGGTTTTTACCCATAACTGTTTTTATTTGCAATAGTTTTATAACAAGTACGAGAGAAATGCATCGTAATTCGTAACTGTTTTATTTGATAAAAGTTGTGAGAATAAATACAAGGGTTTTGATCTTTCATCCATAACTATTTTATTTGAATAACAGTTTTCTACTTGAGTACAAAGATTTCGTAATTGTTTTTTGATTATAACAACTTTTTGACTAAGTACAATGATGATGATCTTCTATTCCTAATTGTTTTTGTCACAACAGTTTTTGTATAAGTGTAAGATGTACATTTCTTCCTCGTAGCTGATACTTTGCCTTTTAACCTGAACATGGTTCGAAGGTTTCTTAGAGTAGGCTTTGTAATTCTTGTGCTGAAGTCTTCAGTTCTTTTAGTTTTGCTCGTATCACTTGACTTGTTAGGTAAATGGTTCTTTTAGGCTCGAGCTTTTGACTTCTGGCAGTCTTTTTTTGCATCATCTTGGCCTTCCATATTATATTAGTCCGCCAAGTGTTTGAGCGTCAAAGAATGAGATCTCGAGCACTTGATTATTTCTTCTTTGTGGTCCTTTCCCTGAAAAAGGAAAACATACTGGACTCGAAGGTATATACTTTTTTAGATGATGACTACTTAACCCTTTTAAAATATCCATCAGAAAGTGTAACCCTAGACCGGGAATTATGTTATTTCCTCGCGTCTTTGCAGGTCTAATATCATCATCTGGTGATGGTTTAGCTTTTTTCCTATCATCTAAAAAAGTTAGTAAAATTTAAATATTCAAAGATAAAATCGAACATGCAATACCTGAATGGGGGTACTTCTTTTCCTTAAAAGTAGTACTTCTTCAGGTGGATGGCATTCCAGCTCGTTGGTAGAATCCTGTCGTCCATGGCTTCCAACTCGTACGCGCCTTTCCCAGCTATGCCTCGGACCTTATAGGGTCCTTCCCAATTTGGATTTAGTTTGCCAGATTTTGCTTCTTTTGTTGATTGGAAGACCTTTTTAAGTACGAAGTCCCCAATCTTAAAATAACTGAGATGAGCTTTACGGTTGTAATATCGTTCTATGATTTTCTTTTGAGCTGCCATCCGTATTAAGGCTGCTTCTCTTCATGACTCGAGCAGGTCTAAATTGGTTTGGAGTTCGGCGTCATTTGTTATTTCCGTAGCTATTGCAACCATTAGACTTGGTTCGCCGATTTCCACGGGTATTAATGCCTCCGAGCCATAAACAAGAGCGAAAGGGGTTTCTCCCGTAGCTGTTTTTGATGTAGTTCTGTATGCCCATAATACTGCTGGTAATTCGTCTGGCCAATTGCCTTTGGATTTATCTAACCGCTTCCTTATATTGTTGATGATGATTTTGTTTATGGACTCAACTTGTCCATTAGCTACGGGATGATATGGTGTTGAGGCAATCCGTTTAATTTTCCAACTCTCGAAGAATTCCGTGATTTGAGAGCGTATAATTTGTAGGCCATTATCACATACGGTCTCCTTTGGAATCCCAAATCGGCATATTATATTTCGCCATAAGAAACTTTTGGCCTCATTTTCCCGCACTTGTTTGAATGCTGCCGCTTCAACCCATTTTGTGAAATAATCAGTAAGCACAAGTAAGAATCGTACATGTCCTTTAGCTGGGGGAAGAGGTCCTACTATATCCATTCCCCATTTCATGAAGAGCCATGGCGCCGCTGGTCTATGACTATTATTGGCAAACCGCTGCCATCTTTCATATTTTGAGATGAAATTCTCCGCGTCTTCTTCCATCTTAGGCCAATAATACCCTGCTCTGATTAAGGTTTTACTAAAGATCTTGCTCCTGCGTGATTTCCACAATGTCCTTCGTGGACTTCTTTTATCACGAACTCCTTCTGATTAGGTCCGAGACATTTAGCTAGGGGTCCTCCGAACATTTTGCGATATAATGTGTTGTGAACTAGACAATATCTTGTTGCTTTGCGGCGAAGCGCTTGAGCTGCTTTTTATTCTTCAGGAACGGTACCACTTAGCAAAAAATTGAGAATTTCGTTTCTCCAATCCCAAATTAAATTATTGAAAGATACCTCGTTCCTGTCTTGGTCAATTGCTGAATGGACGAGGTAGAAAACAATGGTGTTGTCTTTATTGATCACTTCTGTAACTGCCTCGAGGTTTGCTAATGCATCTGCTTCAGCATTTTCCTCTCTAGGTATTTGTATCATCTTCCACGTTTTGAATTGTCTTACAAGTTTTCGTGCTTTTCTAAATATTGTTGCATTCGAGTCTCTCGAGCGATGTAAGACCCCTGCATCTGGTTTACCACCAATTGGGAATCACTGTTGATCTCGATTTGTTCGATGGAAAACTCTCGTGCCAATTCTATTCCTGCAATAACAGCCTCGTACACCATTTCATTGTTAGTTATTGGATAACATTTTCACCCGTGGGTGATATTAGTACGATGCCTAATCCAGCTCCTTTTACGTTAGAAGAGCCATCTGTAAATAGGGTCCATTGACCTAGGTTGACACCGTTGAAGAGCTGTAACTCTTTTTCTACTTCAGGAGTAATATTGTTGCTAAAGTCAGCTACAAAGTCGGCTAGTATTTGTGATTTAATTGCTGTTCTAGGTAGATATGTTATATCGTGTTCACTTAACTCTATGGCCCATTTGGCTAATCTTCCTGACAGTTCTTGTTTATGCAACATGTTTCTTAAAGGATATGAGGTCACGACAGTGATTGGATGACATTGAAAATAAGGACGTAATTTTCTTGATGCCATTATTAAAGCTAAAGCTAATTTTTCTAGATATGGATATCTAGTTTCAGCATCCAATAAAGTCTTACTTACGTAATAAATAGGGGATTTCTTACCTTTGTCTTCTCTTACCAGTACTGCACTTACGGCAATTTCTGAAACAGCCAGGTAGATGTACAATCTTTCTCCTTCTCTTGGCTTTGATAGTAGCGGTGGTTTTGATAAGTAAACCTTCAAGTATTTCAGTGCATGTTGACATTCTTCAGTCCATTCGAATTGATTTTGCTTTTTAAGAACTGAAAAGAGTTTAAAGCTTTTTTCGGAAGACCTAGAAATAAATCTTCCTAAAGCTGCTATTCTTCATGTTAATCTTTGAACTTCTTTTTCATTCTTTAAAATCTCGGGTATTTCCTCTATAGCTTTTATTTGAGCTGGATTTACCTCTATTCCTGTATTAGATACAAGGAATCCCAGAAACTTACCAGATTGTACTCCGAAAGCACATTTTTCCGGGTTGAGCTTCATATTATACCTTCGTAAGATATCAAAAGTAGTAGAGAGATGCTGGAGATGATCTTCCGCTTGCGTTGATTTTACAAGCATATCATCAATATAGACTTCCATTGAATGTTCCTGGAACATTTTTGTCACTAACCTTTAGTAAGTGGCACCTGCATTCTTTAAGCCAAAAGGCATGACTTTATAACAGTAAGTCCCCCTGTTAGTAATGAAGGTAGTTTTTTCTTCATCTAAGGGATCCATTTTAATCTGGTTATAACAAGAATATGCATCTAGAAAGCTTAATAATTTATGACTTGCGGTAGCATCGATTATTTAATCTATATGTGGCAAAGGAAATGATTCGTTAGCGCATGCTTTACTTAAATCAGTGTAATCTACACATACCCTCCATTTACCGTTCTTTTTGGGTACCACCACTGTGTTGGCTAGTCAGTTAGGATACTTTACCTCTCGTATCGAGCCTATGTTCAAGAGTTTTTGGACTTCTTCATCAATCACTTGATTTTTGAAAGGTCCCTGCTTTCTTTTCTTTTGTTTAATAGGTACGAAGGACGGATCTTCATTCAGTTTATGAGCCATTACTTCTGTTGGGATACCTGTCATATTTGAATGGGGCCATGCACAACAATCCGCATTAGCTTTTAAATAATTGACTAACATACCTTTATGCTCAGGAGTTAATCTTTCCAGCAATTTTGTGCAAATATACAACTTTTTCTCGAGCTTTTGTTCAGAGAGCGGAACAGCCTCGAGTTCTTCGGTAGTTGTTTTGATATGCTCGTCTTCTTCTGGTTCACGAATGAAATCTGGTCTGGAATCTATGTCTGCATGTTCTGGCTCATCCTTGATGATAACAGGATTTGTCACACCCTTATATCCTTCCGTACCTATTTGAATATCCATTTCTTTTGTACATGATTGATTAGAGGTTTTTTCCATACATGTCTGTCCATTAGCTTCCGTTCAAAAGACTTTTGTATCTCCCGTATCTTTTTGTTGTGAAGAGCTATCGAGTTGATGTTTCTTGAAGTTTGTTGGTCACCTCTAATTTGCCTTACCCCCCATTTTGAAGGGAACTTTATTACCTGATGTAGGGTTGATGAGACCGCTTTCATATCATGAATCCATGGTCCTCCCAAAATAACATTGTAAGCCATCTCTGTATCAATGACTTGGAATTTCACATTTTTGACCACTCCTTCAGCGTAAGTGTTAAGTTCGATCTCTCCTTTGGTTATCACTGTTGAATTATTGAACCCAAATATGGCTCGTGCCTTTGGGATCATTTGATTTTCTACTAGCATTTCTTCCACGACTTTTATCAAAATGATATTGACTGAACTGCCTGGATCAATCAACACTCTTTTAACGTTAGTGTCATGAATAAGTAAAGATATTACCAGTGCATCATTATGAGGAAGAATCAATCCTCCAAAGACTGCGTCATCAAAGGTTATTTGATCTTCCTTCGTTTCTTCTCAAACCCGCTTTCCATGGGTACTTGTGATTTTTTATGCTAATTGACAAATTATGCCATTCACTTCTTCCCCCCCCCCCCCCCCCACTCTCCAC